>JACCIX010000178.1:2500-5000 GCA_025506515.1 Flaveria trinervia
TGTTGTTGATGTTGTTTCTGTATTGCTTTTGTTGTTGTTTCTGTTGTTGCTTTTGATGTTGTGTTGATGTTCCTATCGTTGCTATCATTGCTGTTGTTGCTGTTGTTGCTGTTGTTGCTGTTGTTGCTGTTGTTGCTATTGTTACTGTTGTTGCTGTTGTTGTTGTTTTTGCTATTGTTGCGCTGTTGTTGTTGTTCTTGCTGTTGCTATGTTTGTGTCGTTGTTGTTGTCGCAGTTGTTGCTGCTAATGTTGTTGTTGTTGTTGCTCTTGTTGCCGCTGTTGATGTTGCTGTTGTTGCTGTTGTTGGTGTTATTGTTGTTGTTGCTCTTATTGATGTTGTGTGTTGTTGTTGTTGTTGTGGTGTTGTTGTTGTTATTATGGTTGTTACTGTTGTTGTTGTTTTTGTTATTGTTTCTTTGCCGTTGAGTGTTTTTGCTTTTGTTCCCATTGTTGTTGTTTTTGTTGTTAATGTTGTTTGTTTTTATTGCTGTTGTGGTTGTTGTTGGTGTTGTTGTTGATAGTGCTATTGCTGTTGTTGTTGTTGCTGTTGATGCGTTTTTGCTGTTGTTGTTGTTGTTGTTGCTGTTGTTGTTGTTGTTGCTGTTGTTATGGTTGTTGTGTTGTTGTTGTTGATATGCTATTGCTGTTGTTGTTGTTGCTGTTGATGCTGTTGTTGCTGTTGTTGTTGTTGTTTTTGCTGTTGTTGTTGTTGTTGCTGTTGTTATGGTTGTTGTTGTTGTTTCATTGTTGTTGCTGTGTTGATATTATTGTTGTTGTTACTGTTGTTGTTGTCGTTGTTGTTGCTATTGTTGTTATTGCTGTTGGGTTGTGTTGCTGTTGTTGTTTTTTTGTACTGCTTTTGTTGTTGTTGTTTGTTGTTGTGGATGTTGTTGTTGTTGTTGTTGTTGTTGTGTTGCCGTTGTTGATGTTGCTGTTGTTGTTGTTCTTGCTGGTGTTGTTCTCTTATTTTGTTGTTGCGGTTGTTGGTGTTGCTGTTGTTGTAGCTGTTGTTACTGTTGTTGTTGTTATTGGTTTGCAGTTGATGTTATTGCTTTTGTTGCCATTATTTTTTGTTGTGTTGTTGTTGTTTTTGTTGTTGTTGTTGTTGTTGTTGTTTCTTCTGTTGCCGTTGCTGTTGTTGCTATTGTTGTTGTTGTTGCTGTTACTCGTGTTGTTTTGTTGTTGTTGTTGTTGTGTTGTTGTTGCTGTTGTTATGGTTTTTGTTGTTGTTGTAGTTGCTGTGGTTGCTGTCGTTGATGTTATTGTTGTTGTTACTGTTGTTGTTGCTGTTTTTGTTGTTGTTGTTGCTGTTTTTGTTGTTGTTGTTGCTGTTGTTGTTGCTATTGTTGTTCATGTTGTTGTTGTTGTTATTGTTGCTGTTGTTGTTGTTGTTGTTGTTGTTGTTGCTGTTGTTACTATTATTGATGTTGATGTTGTTGTTGTTGTTATTGTTGTTGTTGCTGTAGTTGCTGTATGTGCTTTTGTTGATATTGTTGTTGTTGTTGCTGTTGTTTCTGTTGTTGTTGATGATGTTGTTGTTGTTATTGCTTTTGCTATTGTTGTTGTTGTTGCTATTGCTGCTATTGTTGCTATTGTTGTTGTTGCTGATGTTGTATTTGTTGTTATTGTTGTTGTTGTTGTTGTTGTTGTTGTCGTTGTTGTTGTTCTTGTTGTCGTTGTTGCTGTTGTTGTTGTTGTTGTCGTTGTTGTTTTTGCTGTTGTTGCTAGTGTTCTCTGATTTGTTGTTGCTTTTGTTTCTACAGTTGTTGTTGTTATTTTTATTGGTTTTTTGATGTTGTTGTTGCTGCTGTTGTTGTTGATGGTTTTTTTGTGATTGTTGTTGTTACTGTTGTTGCATGTTGCTGTTGTTGCTAATGTTGCCGCGGTTGCCACCTTTTGGATATCGTTCCTGTTGTTGTTGTTATTGTTGTTGTTGTTGATGTTGTTGCTGTTGCTGTTGCTGCAGTTGTTGTTGTTGCTGTTTTTGATGTTGTTGTTGTTGTTGTTGTTGCTGTTGATGATAGTATTGTTGATGTTGTTGCGATTGTTGCTGTTAGTACTTTGTTGTTGTTGTTGTTGTTGATGTTGTTTCTGTTATTGCTTTTGTTGTTGTTTCTGTTGTTGCTTTTGATGTTGTTGTTGATGTTCCTATCGTTGCTATCATTGCTGTTGTTGCTGTTGTTGCTGTTGTTGCTGTTGTTGCTGTTGTTGCTATTGTTACTGTTGTTGCTGTTGTTGTTGTTGTTGCTATTGTCGCTGTTGTTGTTGTTCTTGCTGTTGCTATGTTGGTGTCGTTGTTGTTGTCGCAGTTGTTGCTGCTAATGTTGTTGTTGTTGTTGCTCTTGTTGCCGCTGTTGATGTTGCTGTTGTTGCTGTTGTTGGTGTTATTGTTGTTGTTGCTCTTATTGATGTTGTTGTGGTTGTTGTGGTTGTTGGTGTTGTTGTTGTTATTATTGTTGTTACTGTTGTTGTTGTTGTGTTGTTATTGTTGTTGCAGTT
>JACCIX010000178.1:7500-10000 GCA_025506515.1 Flaveria trinervia
TGTTGTTGTTGCTGTGTGTTGTTGCTGTTGTTACTATTATTGATGTTGATGTTGTTGTTTGGTTTTGTTGTTTTTTTTTATTGTTGTGTTGCTGTAGTTGCTGTATGTGCTTTTGTTGATATTGTTGTTGTTGTTGCTGTTGGTTCTGTTGTTGTTGATGATGTTGTTGTTGTTATTGCTTTTGCTATTGTTGTTGTTGTTGCTATTGCTGGCTATTGTCTATTTTGTTGTTGCTGAGTTGTATTTGTTGTTATTGTTGTTGTTGTTGTTGTCGTTGTTGTTTTCTTGTTGTCGTTGTTGCTGTTGTTGTTGTTGTTGTCGTTGTTGTTTTTGCTGTTGTTGCTAGTGTTGCTCTTGATGCTGTTGTTGCTTTTGTGTTACAGTTGTTGTGTGTTTATTTTATGGGTTTTTTTTGATGTTGTTGTTGCGGCTGTGGTTGTTGATGGTTTTTTTGTGATTGTTGTTGTGTACTCTGTTGTGCATGTTGCTGTTGTTGCTAATGTTGCCGCGGTTGCCACGTTTTTGATATCGTTCCTGTTGTGTGTTGTTATGTTGTTGCTGTTGATGTTGTTGCTGATGTTGTATTTGTTGTTATTGTTGTTGTTGTTGTTGTTGTTGTTGTTGTTCTTGTTGTCGTTGTTGCTGTTGTTGTTGTTGTTGTTGTTGTTGTTGCTGTTGTTGCTAGTGTTGCTCTTGATGTTGTTGTTGCTTTTGTTGTTACAGCTGTTGTTGTTGTTATTTTTATTGGTTTTTTGTTGTTGTTGTTGCTGCTGTTGTTGTTGATGGTTTTTTTGTTATTGTTGTTGTTACTGTTGTTGCATGTTGCTGCTGTTGCTAATGTTGCCGCGGTTGCCGCCGTTTTTGATATCGTTCCTGTTGTTGTTGTTGTTGTTGCTGTTGATGTTGTTGCTGCTGTTGTTGTTGTTGTTGTTGTTGTTGTTGTTGTTGTTGTTGTTGTTGGTGTTGTTGTCGTAGTTGTTGTTGTTGCTGTTATTGGTGTTATACTATTGTTACTGTTGGTGTTGTTGTTATTGTTGTTGTTGTTGTTGTTGCTTTTGTTGTTGTTGTTGCTGCTGTTGTTGATGTTGTTGTTGTTGTTGTTGTTGTTGTTGTTGTTGCTGTTGGTGTTGTTTTCGTAGTTGTTGTTGTTGCTGTTATTGGTGTTATAATATTGTTACTGTTGGTGTTGATGTTATTGTTGTTGTTGTTGTTGTTGTTGTTGTTGTTGTTGTTGTTGTTGTTACTGTTGTTGTTGTTGTTGTTATTGTTGCTGCAGTTGATGTTTTTGCTTTTGTTGCCATTGTTGTTGTTGTTGTTGTTGCATTTGTTGCTGTTGTTGCTGTTGTGGTTTTTTGTTGTTATTGTTGTTGTTGTTTTTGTTGTTGTTGTTGTTGTTGTGGTTGCTGATGTTGTTGCTATTGTTATTGTGGTTGTTGTTGTTGTTGTTGTTGCTGGTGTTGTTGCTGCTGTTGTTGCCGTTGTTGCTGTTGTTGCTGTTGTTATGGTTGTTGTTGTTGTTTTGTTGTTGTTGTTGCTGTTGTTGTTGTTGTTGTTGTTGTTGTTGTTGTTGTTGTTGTTGTTGTTGCTGTTGTGGTTCTTGTTGTTATTGTTGTTGTTACTGTTGTTGCTGTTATTGTTGTTGTTGTTGTTGTTGCTGTTGTTGTTGCTATTGCTATTGTTGGTGTTGTTGCTATTCTTGCTATTGTTGTTGCTGTTGTTGTTGTTGTTATGGTTGTTGTTGTAGTTATTGTTGTTTTTGTTGTTGTTGCTGTTGTTGACGTTATTGTTGTTGTTACTGTTATCGTTGTCGTTGTTATTGTTGTTGTTGTGTTATTGTTGTGTTGTTGTTGTTGTTGTTGCTATTGTTGTTCCTGTTGTTGTTGCTGTTGTTGTTGTTGCCGTTGTTGTTGTTGCTGTGTTGGTTGTTGTGCTGTTGTTACTATTATTGATGTTGCTGTGGTTGTTGTTGTTGTTGTTGTTGCTGTAGTTGCTGTATGTGCTTTTCTTGATGTGTTGTTGTTGTTGCTGTTGTTTTTGTTGTGTGTGATGATGATGTTGTTGTTATTGCTTTTGCTATTGTTGTTGCTGTTACTGTTGCTGCTATTGTTGCTATTGTTGTTGTTGCTGATGTTGTTATTGTTGTTGCTGTTGGTTGTTGTTGTTGTCGTTGTTGTTGTTGTTGTCGTTGTTGCTGTTGTTGTTGTTGTTGTCGTTGTTGTTGTTGCTGTTGATGCTAGTGTTGCTCTTGATGTTGTTGTTGCTTTTGCTGTTACAGCTGTTGTTGTTGTTATTTTTATTGGTTTTTTTCTGTTGTTGTTGTGTGTTGTTGATGGTTTTTTGTTATTGTTGTTGTTACTGTTGTGCATGTTGCTGATGTTGCCGCGATTGCCACCGTTTTTGATACCGTTCCTGTTGTTGTTGTTGTTGTTGCTGTGATGTTGTTGCTGCTGTTGTTGCTGCTGTTGTTGTTGTTGCTGTCCGTGGGCACGATAACTGGTAC
>JACCIX010000178.1:15000-150000 GCA_025506515.1 Flaveria trinervia
GTGGAAATCTGAAGTACTCTATGCCTGTTCCCTCTTAACTGCATACGCGTTAAGGTCATCAAAATAAGCCCATGCAATAATCCTGCCTGACACCTTATAGTGTTCTTGACTCTGTAGAGCTTGGTGTAGGCATCTTTCTTTGGTGCAGCACGCTGGGCTCTAACTTCTTCAAAACAGGCAGCCCACTCAGCCTTTCGAATGTCTACGTCATCATTTGAGGCTTGGGCTGTTCCTTCGGTCTTTCCTGTTTCCTGCTCCATCTTGTCTAGTACCTCAAACATATCACTGACTAGGGACTCACCCAGATTGGGGACCACATTACCCTCGTTGTCAGCGTACTGAGGGTACTCTTCTGCAGTAATATCTTCAACCTCAACTTCATCAACGTCATTTAGTTCTTCATCACTGGTTGAATCAACTGTTGGAGCATCCTTGACAATTTCATCAGGATTGAGTCTGAACATCTCTGCCAGTTGCTCGTTAGATAGGTCATGAATTATTTCCCCTTCTTCAGGGGTATAACTCACAGACCTTCTTATAATCCCTTGCAGATCAAGAGTCATGGTTAGTTGAGTCTTGACCTGTTGAAGGGGAGCAATGTCAAACTCATCCCTTTGAAAGTTTGGATCTGTTTGATTTAAACATTCAACACATAAACCATTAGTAAGTAATCAAACAGATTTATATCAACTTATAATATATAAACATTCAACACACTTGTTTTTCATTCCATGATTCAATCACAAAATAAATAAATACATAAGACATCTAATCTGTACTTTTGTCTTGAATCCTGGGCTCGTCGCTCGGAGGAGCAGAAGTGGTAGATGGCTGATCCTGTCGATTCTTCGATCTTCGCTCTTGACCAGAAGCAGAGGCCGATGCAGCCGCATCCCCTCCTTCTGCTTCGTCATCATCATCTCTACCTTCTGTCCTTTCTTCCTCTGTCTCTTCTTCATCCTCATCATCTTCCTCATCGTCATCATCATTTCATCATGACCATCTCCATCATCCCCATCACCCTCCTTTATCTTCAAAGGCTCATCCTTTGACCCCTTTAACCTCAGCATAATCGTCTTGTTGGTCGTCTCCAACTCCTCTATACGTTTGGCTGATTGGGCCTGCTGGTCCTGGAGTTGGGACATCTCGACTCTCCTAGCATCGATTAGCTGGGTCTGCTGATCTATCACCCGAGCCTGCTCTGCCAACTGCTGAGACTGGGCAGCAGTCAGATCGGTCAACTGGCGAATCTGCGCGCTTTCTCTTCATCTGCAGCTAGCAGGCGCATCACCATACGGTTAAGCGCCGACAGCTGCTCCTCTACCCCGATGTGAGGTAGAGTAGATCCATATACATGTGATGGCTGGGTTGAAGGTCCGGCATGATGTGAGGTGGTGGTGGTAGTAGCAGTGGTGAATATGGGTCGGTAAGCAGGTGCTGGTGATGTAGGTGTGAATGGTATGGTGGTGGATGGGAAGGATACAGTGGTGGTAGGTAAGGTGGTGGCTGTGGTAGCAGTAGTGGATGTGGTGGCTGTGGTGATGGGTGGTATGTCAGTGGAGGTGGTGGTAGTGTGTGGCTGTGGTGGTGGAAGTAGTGGAGCAGTGGTAACGAAGGTCAGGCGACGCTTCTTCTTCAGTCCGTGGGGTTGAGCCATCCTCTTCCTCCTAGTCCCGGTGGAAGTGGATGCTCCCCCTGCAGCTCTGCCCACTGAACCCGGAGCATAGCTTGGGTCAGTCTCTCTCTCAGTGGAGTCCGAGGGTGTTCACCAACCACCCTAAGCCCGTGTTCTGTGGGAACAACTTTGCTTCCCACAGTCCTAGTGAGGGGCTCCTCATCCGACTCCTCCTCCTCCTGATCACCAACAATGAACTCCTGATGGAAACCGGCCGTCTCAGCAACCTCTCGGCAGTGTCAGACCCCGGGGGAATAACATCTGACTCAGTGCCTCTTGTGTAGCAGGCATATCATCCCCGGCGTTGCCGCTATCATCATCATCAGAATCCATATCTGGTAGGAGCAACCTCTCATCATCGGAGTCGCTGTCATCATGACGCCATTTGCGTCTGCCAGGCGCCACATACCTCTCGTTGGCCAGGTGGCCAATCAGTCTCTTCACTTGGGGCTTTACCTGCTTTCCCCTGTAAACTCTCATCCTGCCCAGAGTAGTATCATCCATATCTCTAAGGCCACTGCGTCATGACTCTCTTTGGGCAACTGTGGCAGCTTCTCGTTGAAGACGAGCTGTAAGAATCTGGGGTACATACAAAACCCTCTTTACCCTTGACCTCCAAGTTCTCCACTAAGTAGGAGAATATCATGCTGGAAAAACTGAAGGGGTGGTTCAGAACCAGTGCCACGTAGGCATTTTGAATCTGGTCTGAGAGGTCGTCAAACCCACCCCTCCTCGATGCAACACACTTGAGGATCACGTGTGCTAAGTACTTGTACTGGGGGCTCAGGTTGCTCTTGTTGAGCACACCTGAGTTGATATCCCCAGCGTACTTTATCCTCAGGAAGCATCCTCTCACTGTCAACGGATGTAGTTTAGTAGGATGATCAGTGTCATCCCCAAACTCTAGGACCCTCTGAATGTCGGCAGCAGAGATCTCAATATCATGGCCCAATATAGAGCTCCTAATACAGTACGGCTCACGAGAGCGGTCCACCGAGGCATTCTCCCAGAATGCCTGATGGAGTGATCTATATGGCGTGCAAGGCGTGGAGATAGCCTTATGAATCCGGGACCGTCTCAGAAAGGCTATAATGTCAGTAAACTCGGCCCCGTTCCTGGTGGTGTGATCCAAATGAGCACAGATGTTGTGCTTTGGATTTATGGACCACCTTTCTGCCATTTACCTGAAACACACAAGACATAGAACCATTAGTACATAAGACATGAAAAATTCTGTTCTAAGTGTAAAGTTGAAAGTCATTCTGATTCATTCGTGCGAATGAATCATGCGACTGAAGTCAGTCGTCTGTTCTTTCATGCGACTGGACTCATTCTGGTCAATGTGACATGCGATTGGGTTCAGTCTGCTGACTGAGTCTGCGAATGGTTCAGTCGGCCGACTGAGATCAATCGTATGGTTCATTCGGCCGAATGACCCAATCGCCAGATTCAATCGTGCGATTGAAGTTCATCCGGACGACCAGTCGCCTGTCTCAGTTGTTCAGTCGCCTGTGGTTCGAGTCTTGATCAATACAAGTGATTTAACATGGATTACCGGTTCAATATACTCGCATTCTTGTTACTAATAACCTATTAACCTTAATTTTAACATTTTGCATAGTTAAGTAGGTTATTAGGTCGCGTTCTGTCTGTTTCTTGTTTTCGTTCGAATATTCACCACATTATGGTTCAATCCTTCTGATTTCAATGAAACAAGACTTCAATCTACCTGTATAATGAATGGCGAACGTTAGTGAATCAAAACAATGATAAACTAGCTAATAAAATTTTGGCAGAGTAACGGTAGGGAGTGCGATTTAAGGGCGATTTGGGAGTGATGAGTGAAATGCGATCGACAGAGCCCTTTAAATACTGAAGCTGGGCTCAGTCGGCCGACTGGCCTCAGTCTCCCAGTTCATTCGGGCGACTCAGGCTCAATCGTACGATTAGCCCAACCAGTCGCATGCACTTGACCGACTGAGATTCAGTCGGTCGACTGGCTCAGTCGTGCCTTTCATTCGCATGTTCAGTTGACCGAATGAGTTTCAATCGGTCGACTGACTCATTCACCCTCTTCCAATCGGTCGAATGGGCTATTCTGATGCCATTCGTGTTAGTGGAAGCCATTCGCATGGTTGGTCCATTCTCATGGTCCAATCGTGCGAATGGGTCACACTTAGTTAATTTTCTGCCATTTATACCAATTTACATTTAAGCCCTTTTAAATTAATTGAAATTAACGTTATGAGCCTTTGATCATCTCAGACATGATCATTTTATTTTGAAAACATTTTGATCACCTCAGACGTGATCCTTTTAACACTTTAGTCACCTCAGACGTGACCCTTTTAAAAACACTTTGTCACCTCAAACGTGACTATTTTAAACTTTCAAAGCACATATGGTCATCTCAGACATGACCCTTTTAGTGATTTGATTCCTTCTGATTTTCCTGATGTAGCCCGACACACGCCTACAATAAAATTAAAAACAACTAACTAATTTAAAACCTTAAACTAATTTCATAAACAAACTTATTTTTGGCTTTTTGTGAGAGATAAATCCAGAGATTGATATCTACGGATTTGGTTGGGGGAGTAGACAGCTTCAACTTAGATTGATCATATCTGGACCAATTCAATTTTGGAATCATACAGGTAAGTCAAATCATTTGGGACTTGTTATTAAAACTTTTTGATGCTTAAATTCTCGGTGTTCATCCAGAGTCGTTAGCAACTTAAGGAAATCATACTGGAACTCTTAGATTTTCACATTGATTTGAACTCTTGAGAATGTAGCCACTAAGATTGTCAGTATGTTTGTCCACTTAAATCCATACACAGACTTTTGACGCAGACTGGTGACTGATTTAGGTTTAATTATTTCAACTAACATTTGTGGATCCCACACTTATATGGTAATCAACATTCCTCAGAAGCTTTTGAGCGGTCTACGGGTATTATTACAAGAAGAGACTATTCTTAGAGCTTTCAAAGAGAAGCCTGTCCTCAGGTCAGTGCCATCGCACAGCAGAGAGGCGGCAAACAACAATGAATTCTAGAATATCTAGGTTATGCTTATCCTCAGGTCAGTGCCATCGCACAGCAGAGAGGCACACAACCTATCTCCTTGTTAGAGCAGCTTATTTTATTTTACACAATATGCACCAACAACATAAGTCATTAGCTTTATTGCATTTGTCTTTCATTTTTCTTGCTTTGCTCTAATTATGGTCATCCGCACACATTTGTGGCATTTAAATGCTCATTACCCTTATTGGAATATATTTGATTGTGTTAACCAGTGATAAGATGGAAGCCCACAGTCAGTTGAACAACTTAGTTTGATCTTGAGATCACCAATCAGGTCTAATTGTCTATTGTGTTGAATCTACCAACATATCATTTGTGGTCTAGCAGCCTCTAAGTCTACTTTCTTTGTGTCACCTTAGGAGTTGCCAGTTTTCTATCATCTTCCCTTTTTATATTGCTTAGACTACACAGACTTATACTTTGAACTTTTGCATCTTTTCAAAACTTAAATTTTTAAAGTCCCTCTTGATTTGTTCCTGTGTACTATCATTTTCCAAAGGTATTGAATCGGTATCACAGACACAATCTACCTTATTTCAGCTAGTTACCCCTTCTCCCTCATTTTATTTATTTATTATTTTTTTTAATGTTAACTTGCTGACATATTCTCCCCCTAAAATACTAAAATCATTTCTGGTTTAATTATTTTTGGATTTTAATAAACAGCAAAATAACATGAGTTTAAATATAACAGACGAAAATAAAACAGATAACATAAAATAAAATAAACTTTAACTAAACTACATCGGACTACACATTATTATCATCAGGAATTACCTCACTTTTCTTTTTAACGCCGTTGACCTCTAGCAAATATTGAAAACGTGGTTTATCAAAGGCTTTAGTATAGAGGTCAGCGCGTTGAAAATCAGTATTATTTTAACCACATCAATTAAGTTCTTTTCAAAACAGTCTCTTATGAAGTGGTATTTAATACCGATGTGTTTGGTCTTAGGATGTTGAACCGGATTTTTAGTTACTGCAATTGCAGCAGAGTTATCAACAAAAATAGGAGTAGATGAGAATTTTAAACCGTAATCCCGCATTTGCTGTTGAATCCAAATGATTTGTGAACAGCAACTTGCAGCAGCAACATATTCGGCTTCACAGGTTGACAATGCAACCGATGTCTGCTTCTTACACTGCCAGGTAACTAATCTTCTCCCAAAGAATTGACACCCCGCTGATGTAGACTTGTAGTTCATCTTGCATCCCCCGTAATCCGAGTCACTATACGTGGTAAGCTCAAAGTCATCATCATGAGGATACCACAATCCAAGTGTGGGTGTACCCTTCAGATAACGAAAAATCCTCTTGACCCCGATCAGATGGTTGACCTTTGGTTTAGCCTGATATCTAGAACATAGACATGTAGCATACATAATATCAGGTCTTGAGGCAGTGAGATACATGAGGGATCCAATCATTCCTCGGTACATAGTGGCATCTACAAGATCTCCATTCTCATCAGGTGCTATATCATGATTCGTAGCAAGTGGAGTCCCAGCAGCAGAAGCATTCTCCATGTCAAAGCGACTGAGAATGTCTCCTACATACTTGGTCTGATGTAGAAAGATCCCATTAGGTGTTTGATGTTTGATCAACAGAGAAAGAACCTTCATCTCAACTCTTTATCATCATCTGCACTCAAATCTCCTTGCTCTCTTAAATCTTTGATCACTTCTTCATGACTTGAGACAATTATGTCATCAACATATAGTACAAGCAGTAGGTCGCCATCCTTTTTTTAATAAACAGTGTACAGTCAATGACTCCCCTGCGAAAGCCGTGTTTCACAAGATGAGTCGAGAGTTTCTCATACCAAGCTCGAGGAGCTTGATGAAGCCCATATAAAGCTTTGTCGAGCTTGTAAACTCTATCCCGATGATAAGGGTCTTCAAATCCCTCGGGTTGACTTACATAGACTGTTTCCCTGATTTCCCCATGAAGGAATGCACTCTTCACATCTAATTGGTAGACTTTAATCTTCATGTACGATGCATAGGCAAGGAAGATACGAATAGCTTCCATCCTTGCCACGGGTGCAAACACCTCATTATAGTCAATCCCCTCGACTTGGCGAAAACCTTGAACCACCAGTCGAGCTTTGTTCCTGATAATGACTCCTTGGTCATCCTTCTTGCATTTTAGTACCCATTTGGTGCCAATGACTTTAGCACCTTTAGGTCTATCAACCAGAGTCCATACACCTAACTTCTTAAACTGCAGAAGTTCTTCTTGCATGGCACTCACCCACGCCTCATCATTTAGTGCTTCACTGATATATTTTGGCTCAACCTGCGAAACAAAACATCGATAAGCACCATCATGAATGTAACCTTTCTCCATAACTGAGGCGTAATCAGCTGAGTATAGCTGATTTCGGGTTTGTACTCCTGATCTGACATCCCCAATAACATTGTCAAGGGGATGATAGACGTTTAGTCGTGATCCTGGAGTAGTAGGCACAGCCACCTCAGAACCGAGATTGTGAACATTTTGTTCTGCATCTGAGGAAGATGGAGTTTGAGGTTCCGAAGTCGAAGGTGCATCACTCATGGATGCTTGTGGACTTTCAGGAACTGGAACCTGTTCCTCCTGACTGTTCTGGTCATCTGCTTCAGTTTCATCTTCAGAGGAGGAGTCACTTTCATCGACTACCCCCTGACTGAGTAGATGATCCTCCCTGTGTGCTAGATGGTGTATTTAGAATATCATACATCATCCTAGTAGCTAACTCATCATCCGAGGGAGAGAGAGGGATGTTGAAGGACTTGAAGAATCCATCATAATCGAAGAAGTATGCAGGTCCTTTGCCTGTAGGTGGTGTGGTATATCTCTGAACGTCGACATTACACCACACTTCTACAAGACCCGTTGAGTTATTGTAAACTCGCTTGTTCGGTATGTTGTATCCTAGAAAAATTCCTTCATCTGCCTTCTCGCTGAATTTGCCTTCTTGTGTCTTCTTCAGAAGTGTACACGGCGCGCCAAAAGGTTCAAGATACTCCAAATTCGGTTTGCGTCTTTGTAGTAGCTCATAACATGTCTTTCCGTGGCGCTTGACTATTAGGACTCGATTCAGTGTATAACACGCATTTGCCACCGCCTCATTCCAGAATTGGATAGGCAGTTTCGAGTCTGCCAGCATAGTCCGTGCTGTCTCTATCAAACTCCTGTTCTTTCTCTCAGCAACGCCATTCATCTGAGGTCTGTAAGCAGAAGTGAATTGATGCACAATTCCCTTTTCCTTGCAGTATGCCTCCATCCCTTGATTCTTGAATTCTGTCCGTTGTCTGAGCGTACTTGTCTAACTTTTAGCTTGTAGAGAGATTCCAGTGTGGTTACTAATTCCTTGAATGTCTCCAATGTTTCTGATTTGGATTTCAGAAACATTACCTAAGTGAACCTTGAGTAGTCATCAGTGACCACAAAACAGTACACGTCGCCTGCAATGCTCCTTGTACTAACTGGACCAAACAGATCCATGTGAAGAAGCTCAATAAGAAGTTCTATTGAATGAACTTTCTTTTCCTTACGAGACTTCTTTGTCTGTTTGCCTTTCTTGCAAGCTACACAAAAGTCAGGAAGTTGGAAGTTCTTGACATTTACTCCTCTCACTAAATCCTTCTGAATCAAATGATTCATCTTCCTTTGACTAATGTGTCCCATTCTCCTATGCCAGGAGATTGAATCCTTCTCAGTAGCTTTAGATAGAAAGCACTGAACCTCATGATCCGTTGTAGCAGCTGTTGACAGATCCAAGACATAAAGGTCTTTATATCTTGAAGCAGTCATAGAACTTGGTCCTCTGGGATCATATATTCTTTCTTCAGCATAACACTTCTTGTTGTCGAAGATGACTTTAAATCCTTTATCACAGATTTGGGAAACAGAAAGTAAGTTGTTCTGAAGTTGTTGAACGTAGTTCACCTTATCAAACTTAACTTTCTGATTTCCCACTTCTCCCTGAGCTGTGATATAGCCTCCTTTGTTTCCTGCAAAGGAAACATGCCCTCCTTTTATTTGTTTGACGTTTGATAAAAGGGCTCTATTTCCTGTCATGTGCCTGGATGCTCCGCTGTCTATAATCCACGTGTTAGTCTCAGCACTGTATCGAACACCTGCACATACAAAGTAAATGAATTAGTTTAGGTTAGGAACCCAAGCTTTTACTGTCTTGGGTTTCCCAGAGGCATCACACATCATAAACTCCACCCATTGACCCTTAGAGGGTGAGGGTAGCTCAGGTTCCTTCTTGTCATCAGTATCAGACACGTAGGTGACTTTTCTTTCCATAAGCCAGATTTGTGCAATGCCTGTTTATGATAAACAGTCGTCTGGCTTACAGGTGGACTTTAGGTTCACTAGCTCTTCTAGGTGGAGTTAGAGAACTCCTCTTAGAAGACCTAGGTCTAGAGTCCTGAAGATCAATCTTCTTCCTAGGTGTCTGATAGAAAGGACAATAGGAAGCAATGTGTCCACATTCTCCACAGTTGTAGCATGACCTGCTATCAACTTTATGAGTAGACTTTCTTTGTGGAGAAGTGCGTGACACTCTAGTAACATCAATCACTTTAGTTTTGACTCTTGTATGTTTGATGTTTTCTCTGGTTAACAAAATTTACTTTTTAACCTGTTAACATGTTCCACTTTTTGGTTAACTGGTTTTTGACTTGAAGCATGTGAGAAAGTAACATTTGAAGTCCTTTAGTTTAGGTTCTGATTTGTGTTGACCCTGACTTTAAGTTAACTTTTTCAAATTCATTTTCCAGATTAACACAAGGCAATTTACCCTTTGCCTTTGAAGTGGCCTCCTTTTGTTTCTGTCCAGATTCAGTAGATGAACATGAGGTGTCTGGATCAGTAACAAGAGGAGTATCACCACATGATCCTTGATGGGGTTATTATTTACTGGTCTAGACTTAGTGTTCATCAAGGTCTCAGGTGGTGGTGGAACCACTTTGTAGCCTAATCCCTCCCCGTTATTCCTTTCTCTCACTAAGTGTTGAACTATGTGTGAAGAACTAGTCCAACTATGCAGTTTCTGTTTTAATGAATTAACTTCTACTTCTAGAACTGCCTTTTGCTTCTTAGTTTCTTCTAGGGAGTTTAGATAGTACCTAATGTCATTTGCTTGGTTAAAGGCCACTACTTCGGTTTCCCTAAGTTGTTTAGTCAATAGGTCTATCTTTTCTTTATAACTATGCTCATTTTGTTTTAGTACTCTATTAGCCTCAGTGCACAGTCGTAAATCTTTTACTAAGTTATCATTATGATCTAATAACCTAGCAAATTTTCATCTATGCTATTCCTAAAAGTATCACAATCAGAACAAGCATGATTATTAAACATTTGGTCAGTAGTACTTACCTGAGTTGGTTCAGAAGAGTTAGCCATCAGTGCAGCATCAGATGTCTCTGGTTCTGGTGATTCTGACTTTTCTGTCTCTGACGTGGAAATCTCCTCATTTGGCTTGTAACTGACCTCGGCTGCAGTTGTTTCTTCACTATGTGACATTGCTATCTCAACTGCTAGATCACCTTCACTCGCAGAATCATCATCAATATCCTCAACACTGGCAATGTTAGATTCTCCTGGTGAGACAAACCTAAAACTCCAATCCTGTCCTTCATCATCATGAGCAGTCAAGGCTTTTGGATCCTTGTTTGATGAAGTAGAACTGGAGGCTTGCTTGTCTTGGCGAGTAAAGGACGAGAACGGGTTCCCATTACCCGTCTTCTTTGGCTTGACACATTCTCTTTTGAAGTGCCCTTCTCTCCACAGTTGAAGCAGGTCACTTTGCTCTTGTCAAAGCCAAATGTGGTATCCTTAGTAGCTATCAAGTTCTGTCCAGTCTTCTTAACAAACTTCTTCGCCCTTCGGACAGCGCTAGCTAAGGCCCACATTATATCCATCCTCTCAAGCTCCATTTCATCCACCTGCTCGTAGTCCTCATCTGCCAGATGGCAGTTTCCAATCTTCCCGGCAACAAGTCCATCATATGAATGAACCACTGCTGCTAAAAGATCCATATGCTCTCGAGCTACTTCTACGGTCACATTACCGAGGTTCTCGATCTTCAGTTTGGTAGCACTTGCTTCTGATCCAATATAATGGGTACATGACGACCCAGACGTGTCTGATCCAGAAGGAGAAGCATGTGAAGGACCTGACGAGCTAGACACAAAAGCAGTCTGGAGTGGTGCTCCAGATGTCTTAGCTTGAGGCGTGGCGTTGTATAAAGCTGGATTTGTGTGTACGAAGACTTCTGAGCTCTATACTTCATCCTTAGTGCTTCTTCTCGCAACTTAAGAATGAAGTCATTTATATCCAGCTTTACAAGCATTCCATTCTGTCTCAGGTTAGACACGAATGTAGCCCACTTATCAGGCAATCCGTCTGCGAAGTTGCTTACTTTCTCTTCCATAGTCGTTTCCACTCCATGTGTATGCAATTCGCTCATCAAGTGGTAGAATCTGTCTATGACTTCGTCTAAACTTTCATTACCAATCGATGAGAAGTTATCGAATTCCTTCTTTAACTCCTTTGCCTTGATTGCCTTCAATGACGCATTCCCATCATATCTCTTCTCTAGCTCATCCCACAGTTTCTTGGACTGCTTGTTCTCTGAATACTGGTGGAATATGTCTTTGGGGATAGACTGAGTGATCAATGCATAAACTCTTTTCTCTGCATTGTACTTTATTTTCTTTCTGTGCGTCTGTCATCCCGCTTAATGTTAGCTTAACTCCATCAGCTCCCACCGGTGTACTATAACCGATCTCAATGGCTTCCCACAGATTAGGATCTACTCCATTAAGGTAGATCTCAAAACGTTGTTTCCAGTGGGGAAACTCATCTAAAGTCAAAAGCTTTGGTGGTTATTGTGATTACCCACCTCACTCTCAAGCAACAGCAGGTTCTGTATCCTTGAGTCCTTCCCAGCAGTAAAGGCTGACATCTGATCTTCCATGACTAATAAACTTAGAATCTAATCAAACAAACTTTCACCAATGCGACTGAAGGATGCGAATGATCTAATCGTGCGTATGAACTCTGCGACTGGTTCAATCGTGCGGCTGAACTGGGCGATTGGTTCAGTCGGGCGAATGAATTTGGTGCGTATGAGCTATGCGAACGAACGGTTCAGTCAGCCGAATGAGGGTGCGACTACGTCCAATCGTGCGTATGAGCGATGCGAATGGAGTCCAGTCGTGCGAATGAGTCACTCGTGCGACTGAAGCTGCTGTTTTGCGAAAATTTCTAGGTTTGACGGGTTTCAGCCGTAAAGATTCGAAATTTCACAAGTTCTAATCGCCTAAAAACCAAACTTCGATGAGCAGGGAACTTCCAAGATCACTTTTGATGCCAAAGATTGCGTTTTTAGTGCAAAAACACAAACTTTTATGCAATCTTGATTGAATCAACACGTAATCAAGAGTCAAAGCTCTGATACCACTTGTTAGGACCTGGTATTTGACCGAAATACCTAGAGATTAACGTGTAAACCAGATCAAATAGTGCGGAATCCTATTTGATTGGCGATCCAATCAGTGAGAACACACGAAGAATCAATCAAGAATTGAAACTAACGTTAGAAATCGATTGGAATCGATCTAATGTGTTCTATGAACTTGGAGAACGAATTGAGAGGTTCTGGACGGCTAGGGTACGTCTGGAATCGTAATTGATGAGAGTCCATCTTTTTCACGAATTGAGTTGTATTTATAGGTTGGTATTATTCAATCGTGTGCGACTGAACCATTAGTCTGGTTCAGTCGTGCGATTGCATGTGTTGACAGTGTACGATGGTGCCATAGCAGACTGAAACAACTAGTTTGATCTGAGATCACCAATCAGTTATGTCTATGGGTTGATTACCAACGTTTCAGTTCTGCGTATAGCCAGCCTCGCAAGTCTACTTTCTTTGTGTCACCTAGGACGTTTGACAGTTTTCTATCATCTTCATTTTTTATAATGATTGACTACACAGACTAATACTTTGAACTTTTGCATTCTTTTCAAATTTAAAATTTTAAAGTCCCTCTTGATTTGTAATGTGTACTATCATGTTCCAAAGGTATTGAATCGGATCACAGACACAATCTACCTTATTTCAGCTAGTTACCCCATTCTCCCTCATTTTATTTAGTCTTTTTTTTTAATGTTAACTGCTGACATATTCTCCCCCTAAAATACTAAAAATCATGTCTCGTTTAATATTTGGATTTTAATAAACAGCAAAATAACAGAGTTTAAATATAACAGACGAAAATAAAACACCATAAACATAAAATAAAATAAACTTTACTAACTACATCGGACTACACATTTTATCATCAGGAATTACCTCACTTTTCTTTTTAACGGCGTTGACCTCTAGCAAATATTGAAAACGTGGTTTATCCAAGGCTTTAGTATAGAGGTCAGCGCTGTGAAAATCAGTATTTTTTAACCACATCAATTAAGTTCTTTTAAACAGTCTCTATGAAGTGGTATTTATACCGATGTGTTTGGTCTTAGGATGTTGAACCGGATTTTTAGTTACTGCAATGCAGCAGAGTTATCACAAAAATAGGAGTATAGATGAGAATTTTAAACCGTATCCCGCATTGAATGTTGAATCCAAATGATTGTGAACACAGCAACTGCAGCAACACATATTCGGCTTCACAGGTTGACAATGCAACCGATGTCTGCGTCTTACACTGCCAGGTAACTAATCTTCTCCCAAAGAATTGACACCCCGCTGATGTAGACTTGTAGTTCGTCTTGCATCCCCCGTAATCCGAGTCACTATACGTGGTAAGCTCAAAGTCATCATCATGAGGATACCACAATCCAAGTGTGGGTGTACCCTTCAGATGACGAAAAATCCTCTTGACCCCGATCAGATGGTTGACCTTTGGTTTAGCCTGATATCTAGAACATAGATATGTATGCATAGACATGTAGCATACATAATATCAGGTCTTGAGGCAGTGAGATACATGAGGGATCCAATCATTCCTCGGTACATAGTGGCATCTACATGATCTCCATTTTCATCAGGTGCTATATCATGATTCGTAGCAAGTGGAGTCCCAGCAGCAGAAGCATTCTCCATGTCAAAGCGACTGAGAATGTCTCCTACATACTTGGTCTGATGTAGAAAGATCCCTTTAGGTGTTGATCCACCTGTAAACCGAGAAAAAACTTCATCTCCCCCATAGCACTCATCTCAAACACTTTCTTCATCACTGCTTCAAACTCTTTGCATAACTCTTCGTTCTTTGACCCGAAGATTATGTCATCAACATATATCTGTACAAGCAGTAGGTCGCCATCCTTTTTTAATAAACAGTGTACAGTCAATGACTCCCCTGCGAAAGCCGTGTTTCACAAGATGAGTCGAGAGTTTCTCATACCAAGCTCGAGGAGCTTGATGAAGCCCATATAAAGCTTTGTCGAGCTTGTAAACTCTATCCCGATGATAAGGGTCTTCAAATCCCTCGGGTTGACTTACATAGACTGTTTCCCTGATTTCCCCATGAAGGAATGCACTCTTCACATCTAATTGGTAGACTTTAATCTTCATGTACGATGCATAGGCAAGGAAGATACGAATAGCTTCCATCCTTGCCACGGGTGCAAACACCTCATTATACTCAATCCCCTCGACTTGGCGAAAACTTGAACCACCAGTCGAGCTTTGTTCCTGATAATGACTCCTTGGTCATCCTTCTTGATTTTAGTACCCATTTGGTGCCAATGACTTTAGCACCTTTAGGTCTATCAACCAGAGTCCATACACCTAACTTCTTAAACTGCAGAAGTTCTTCTTGCATGGCACTCACCCACGCCTCATCATTTAGTGCTTCACTGATATATTTTGGCTCAACTGCGAAACAAAACATCGATAAGCACCATCATGAATGTAACCTTTCTCCATAACTGAGGCGTAATCAGCTGAGTATAGCTGATTTCGGGTTTGTACTCCTGATCTGACATCCCCAATAACATTGTCAAGGGGATGATAGACGTTTAGTCGTGATCCTGGAGTAGTAGGCACAGCCACCTCAGAACCGAGATTGTGAACATTTTGTTCTACATCTGAGGAAGATGGAGTTTGAGGTTCCGAAGTCGAAGGTGCATCACTCATGGATGCTTGTGGACTTTCAGGAACTGAACCTGTTCCTCCTGACTGTTCTGGTCATCTGCTTCAGTTTCATCTTCAGAGGAGGAGTCACTGTCATCGACTACCCCCCCTGACTGAGTAGATGATTCTCCCTGTGTGCTAGATGGTGTATTTAGAATATCATACATCATCCTAGTAGCTAACTCATCATCCGAGGGAGAGAGAGGGATGTTGAAGGACTTGAAGAATCCATCATAATCGAAGAAGTATG
Source organism: Flaveria trinervia (assembly GCA_025506515.1). Taxonomy (NCBI): domain Eukaryota; kingdom Viridiplantae; phylum Streptophyta; class Magnoliopsida; order Asterales; family Asteraceae; genus Flaveria; species Flaveria trinervia. Next base: position 30,159 of record JACCIX010000178.1, read on the forward strand.
CAGGTCCTTTGCCTGTAGGTGGTGTGGTATATCTCTGAACGTCGACATTACACCACACTTCTACAAGACCGTGAGTTATTGTAAACTCGCTTGTTCGGTATGTTGTATCCTAGAAAAATTCTTCATCTGCCTTCTCGCTGAATTTCCTTCTTGTGTATTCTTCAGAAGTGTACACGGCGCGCCAAAAGGTTCAAGATACTCCAAATTCGGTTTGCGTCTTTGTAGTAGCTCATAACATGTCTTTCCGTGGCGCTTGACTATTAGGACTCGATTCAGTGTATAACACGCATTTGCCACCGCCTCATTCCAGAATTGGATAGGCAGTTTCGAGTCTGCCAGCATAGTCCGTGCTGTCTCTATCAAACTCCTGTTCTTTCTCTCAGCAAAGCCATTCATCTGAGGTGTGTAAGCAGAAGTGAATTGATGCATAATTCCTTTTCCTTGCAGTATGCCTCCATCCCTTGATTCTTGAATTCTGTCCCGTTGTCTGAGCGTACTTGTCTAACTTTTAGCTTGTAGAGAGATTCCAGTGTGGTTACTAATTCCTTGAATGTCTCCAATGTTTCTGATTTGGATTTCAGAAACATTACCCAAGTGAACCTTGAGTAGTCATCAGTGACCACAAAACAGTACACGTCGCTTGCAATGCTCCTTGTACTAACTGGACCAAACAGATCCATGTGAAGAAGCTCAAGAGGAAGTTCTATTGAATGAACTTTCTTTTCCTTATGAGACTTTTTGTCTGTTTGCCTTTCTTGCAAGCTACACAAAAGTCAGGAAGTTGGAAGTTCTTGACATTTACTCCTCTCACTAATCCTTCTGAATCAAATGATTCATCTTCCTTTGACTAATGTGTCCCATTCTCCTATGCCAGGAGATTGAATCCTTCTAAGTAGCTTTAGATAGAAAGCACTGAACCTCATGATCCGTTGTAGCAGCTGTTGACAGACCCAAGACATAAAGGTCTTTATATCTTGAAACAGTCATTAGAACTTGGTCCTCTAGGATCATATATCTTTCTTCAGCATGTAACACTTCTTTTTGTCGAAGATGACTTTAAATCCTTATCACAGATTTGGGAAACAGAAAGTAAGTTGTTCTGAAGTTGTGAACGTAGTTCCTTATCAAACTTAACTTTCTGATTTCCCACTTCTCCCTGAGCTGTGATATAGCCTCCTGTTTCCTGCAAAGGAAACATGCCCTCCTTTTATTTGTTTGACGTTTGATAAAAGGGCTCTATTCTTGTCATGTGCCTGGATGCTCCGCTGTCTATAATCCACGTGTTAGTCTCAACATTGTATCAAACACCCTGCACATACAAAGTAAATGAATTAGTTTAGGTTAGGAACCCAAGCTTTTACTGTCTTGGGTTTCCCAGAGGCATCACACATCATAAACTCCACCCATTGACCCTTAGAGGGTGAGGGTAGCTCAGGTTCCTTCTTGTCATCAGTATCAGACACGTAGGTTGACTTTTCTTTCCATAAGCCAGATTTGTGCAATGCTGTTTATGATAAACAGTCGTATGGCTTACAGGTTGGACTTTAGGTTCACTAGCTCTTCTAGGTGGAGTTAGAGAACTCCTCTTAGAAGACCTAGGTCTAGAGTCCTGAAGATCAATCTTCTTCTAGGTGTCTGATAGAAAGGACAATAGGAAGCAATGTGTCCACATTCTCCACAGTTGTACATGACCTGCTATCAACTTTATGAGTAGACTTTCTTTGTGGAGAAGTGCGTGACACTCTAGTAATATCAATCACTTTAGGTTTTGACTCTTGTATGTTTGATGTTTCTCTGGTTTAACAAAATTTACTGTTTTAACCTAGTTAACATGTTCCACTTTTGGTTAACTGGTTTTTGACTTGAAGCATGTGAGAAAGTAACATTTGAAGTCCTTTTAGGTTCTGATTTGACTCTGTTTGACCCTGACTTTAAGTTAACTTTTCAAATTCATTTTCCAGATTAACACAAGGCAATTTACCCTTTGCCTTTGAAGTGGCCTCCTTTTGTTTCTGTCCAGATGCAGTAGATGAACATGAGGTGTCTGGATCAGTAATAAGAGGAGTAATCACCACATGATCCTTGATGGGGTTATTATTTACTGGTCTAGACTTAGTGTTCATCAAGGTCTCAGGTGGTGGTGGAACCACTTTGTAGCCTAATCCCTCCCGTTATTCCTTTCTCTCACTAAGTGTTGACTATGTGTGAAGAACTAGTCCAACTATGCAGTTTCTGTTTTAATGAATTAACTTCTACTTCTAGAACTGCCTTTTGTTCTTAGTTCTTCTAGGGAGTTTAGATAGTACCTAATGTCATTTGCTTGGTTAAAGGCCACTACTTCGGTTTCCCTAAGTTGTTTAGTCAATAGGTCTATCTTTTCTTTATAACTATGCTCATTTTGTTTTAGTACTCTATTAGCCTCAGTGCACAGTCGTGATCTTTTACTAAGTTATCATTATGATCTTATAACTAGCAAATTTTTCATCTATGCTATTCCTAAAAGTATCACAATCAGAACAAGCATGATTATTAAACATTTGGTCAGTAGTACTTACCTGAGTTGGTTCAGAAGAGTTAGCCATCAGTGCAGCATCAGATGTCTCTGGTTCTGGTGATTCTGACTTTTCTGTCTCTGACGTGGAAATCTCCTCATTTAGCTTGTAACTGACCTCGGCTGCAGTTGTTTCTTCACTATGTGACATTGCTATCTCAACTGCTAGATCACCTTCACTCGCAGAATCATCATCAACATCCTCAACACTGGCAATGTTAGATTCTCCTGGTGAGACAAACCTAAAACTCCAATCATGTCCTCATCATCATGAGCAGTCAAGGCTTTTGGATCCTTGCTTGATGAAGTAGAACTGGAGGCTTGCTTGTCTTGGCAAGTAAAGGACGAGAACGGGTTCCCATTACCGTCTCTTTGGCTTGACACATTCTCTTTTGAAGTCCCTTCTCTCCACAGTTGAAGCAGGTCACTTTGCTCTTGTCAAAGCCAAATGTGGTATCCTTAGTAGCTATCAAGTTCTGTCCAGTCTTCTTACAAACTTCTTCGCCCTTCGGACAGCGCTAGCTAAGGCCCACATTATATCCATCCTCTCAAGCTCCATTTCATCCACTGCTCGTAGTCCTCATCTGCCAGATGGCAGTTTCCAATCTTCCCGGCAACAAGTCCATCATATGAATGAACCACTGCTGCTAAAAGATCCATATGCTCGCGAGCTACATCTACGGTCACATTACCGAGGTTCTCGATCTTCAGTTTGGTAGCACTTGCTTCTGATCCAATATAATGGGTACATGACGACCCAGACGTGTCTGATCCAGAAGGAGAAGCATGTGAAGGACCTGACGAGCTAGACAAAAAGCAGTCTGGAGTGGTGCTCCAGATGTCTTAGCTTGAGGCGTGGCGTTGTATAAAGCTGGATTTTGTGTGTACGAAGACTTCTGTGCTCTATACTTCATCCTTAGTGCTTCTTCTCGCAACTTAAGAATGAAGTCATTTATATCCAGCTTTACAAGCATTCCATTCTGTCTCAGGTTAGACACGAATGTAGCCCACTTATCAGGCAAACCGTCTGCGAAGTTGCTTACTTTCTCTTCCATAGTCGTTTCACTCCATGTGTATGCAATTCGCTCATCAAGTGGTAGAATCTGTCTATGACTTCGTCTAAACTTTCATTACCAATCAATGAGAAGTTATCAATTCCTTCTTTAACTCCTTTGCCTTGATTGCCTTCAATGACGCATTCCCATCATATCTCTTCTCTAGCTCATCCCACAGTTTCTTGGACTGCTTGTTCTCTGAATACTGGTGGAATATGTCTTTGGGGATAGACTGAGTGATCAATGCATAAACTCTTTTCTCTGCATTGTACTTTACTTTCTGTGCGTCTGTCATCGCGCTTAGTTAGCTTAACTCCATCAGCTCCCACTGGTGTACTATAACCGATCTCAATGGCTTCCCACAGATTAGGATCTACTCCATTAAGGTAGATCTCAAAACGTTGTTTCCAGTGGGGAAACTCATCTAAAGTCAAAAGCTTTGGTGGTTATTATGATTACCACCTCACTCTCAAGCAACAGCATGTTCTGTATCCTTGAGTCCTTCCCAGCAGTAAAGGCTGACATCTGATCTTCCATGACTAATAAACTTAGAATCTAATCAAACAAACTTTCATTGATGCGACTAAGGATGCGAATAATCTAATCGTGCGTATGAACTCTGCGACTGGTTCAATCGTGCGGTTGAACTGGGCGATTGGTTCAGTCATGCTAATGAATCTGGTGCGTATGAGCTATGCGAACGAACGGTTCAGTCGGCGAATGAGGGTGCGACTATGTCCAATCGTGCGTATGAGCAATGCGAATGGAGTCCAGTCGTGCGAATGAGTCACTCGTGCGACTGAAGCTGCTGTTTTGCGGAAAATTTCTAGGTTTGACGGGTTTCAGCCGTAAAGATTCGAAATTTCACAAGTTCTAATCGCCTAAGTCCGTAGAAACCAAACTTCGATGAGCAGGGAACTTCCAAGATCACTTTTGATGCCAAAGATTGCGTTTTTAGTGCAAAAACACACACTTTTATGCAATCTTGATAGAATCAACACGTAATCAAGAGTCAAAGCTCTGATACCACTTGTTAGGACCTGGTATTTGACCGAAATACCTAGAGATTAACGTGTAAACCAGATCAAATAGTGCGGAATCCTATTAAATTGGCAATCCAATCAGTGAGAACACACGAAGAATCAATCAAGAATTGAAACTAACGTTAGAAATCGATTGGGAATAGATCTAATGTGTTCTATGAACTTGGAGAACGAATTGAGAGGTTTCTGGACGGCTAGGGTACGTCTGGAATCGTAATTAATCAAGAGTTTTCTTTTTCACGAATTGAGTTGTATTTATAGGTTGGTATCATTCAATCGTGCGACTGAACCATTAGTCTGGTTCAGTCGTGTGATTGAACCATGCGGTTGATTCATTCGTACGACTGAGTGTTCAGTCGTGCGACTGAGCCAATCTTATGTTACAATCGTACGACTGATCCAGTCTCCTGGTTCAGTCGTGCGATGAGTCAATCGTGTGAAGTTATTCATGCGTATGGTTCATTCGCATGAGCCATTCGCATGAGAACTTCATTAAGTTAAGTTTGAATGTTTTAGTTAATATAACATAATGTGCAACCATTCAAACAATCATAAACCCAATCAATTCAATCACGACTCATTAATGAAATATTAAACATCACAAGTAACAAACAATTTATGTCATTTCATTAATCAATACAAATTACATCATACTCAGACAGACAAGATTCATTACATTTCAAATCATGATCTAGGGACATACATGCATCAACACCATCCCAACCTCTAGACTTAAATCACCCAATCCCAAACCTTGACTTCTATACTGATGAAGATTTAGGTTTCAGTGAGTACAATGAGTCTCTCTACTCCTCCCCTACTCAAAGAGAGATAAGTGCTCCTGAGTACATATGTCTAGCCCATATCAGTCACCCATCACTGAGGTGGATACTTGAACCTATTTAGGATATCCATATGGAGAGGCTCTCACTTCAGTAAGTGATTACATCATTAAGACCTCAACCATGGCAACTCAGCCCATTTGACACTTCAGCTGAAATTGTCATTGAATAGAGGAAAACTAGCAGCGAAGAACTTCATTCTAGTGGTGAGAGAGAAGAATTTGGTCCAATCTCTCATCCCCCATGATTCTTCTAACGAAGATGAGGGGAATCTGAGGCTAAAAGTGCAAAAACTATCCAAAACATGCACCTGTCTAGTCTCCAAGGTTAGTCATCTTGAATCTCAGATGACTACCTTGCAAAACAGGGTCAATGATCAGCAATTTGAGACATCATATCTTAAGGAAAAACTAGCTAGGAGACGTTTAAAAAGAGCTCAACCAGTAACACAAGAACGTGTGACTGTGGTTGATCTAACCTCTAGCTCACCTATGCAAGTGGGTGATGTTACCAAAAAGGGGAGAAAGTCATCACAGAAACAAAACCTGGGAGTTCTTCATAGAGCTTGGACAGTGAGGACTCATCATCTTCACTTGCAACTATCCATACTCAGCAACTTCCTCAAGTTCATACTGATGTGGACTCAATAGACTCCTACATTCAGAGTCTTTTTGAGAAAGGTATGTTAGGTTTGTTGCAAGTTTATTAAAGATAGTTTAACCGTTTAAACAAAAAGTGTAGTGGATATAAAGTGAAATAAAACTTGTTTTAGTTGTTGAAAATAAACCATTTATAAATCAACGTAACAAACCCAAGAACAAGGATCATGTATATGTGAAAAGAAATGCTATCAAACATAAACAACCATAGGGTGTTCTTAGAATACAAGATTTCTAAGAACAAGAAGATGAGGTGGATGTTAGATGAAGATGATGATGTTCTTGAATGGAAACCTCCAAACACCTAACTTTTTAGGAAGTTGAACACCACAAGCTTGTATACCCACAAGCTCTTGCAAACACCTAACTTGTTAGGAAGTTGAACACCAAACCTCTTCTTGTTAGGCTTTCTTGAAAATCCAAATCAGCCACTTCAAACTCGAAATTTAGCCACTTCAAACTCGAATTCAGCCAAGAAAGAAAGAAGAGAGAGTTTTGCATGTGTGTGAGAGAGAGTTTGTATGGAATAGAGTGTGAAATTTGTTTAAGTCTCTTGGGTTTTGTAACATGTTTATCAAATCTAGTTTAACCATTTATACTATAAAAACGCAACAAATATTAGAGGTTAAAAGGTGTTTTATAATCTGAAAATATGAACCATATTAACCCAAATCAAAACCAATAAACAAAGGATCATAATTATGTGAAATGAAATTCTATCAAAAACGAAAATGCAACCATAAGGTGTTCTTGAAACTACCTTTCAAGAACAAAATGATGTGTAACACCTAGTTATTTTTAAAGACAAAGAAAGAAAGAATAAAATGAAGAAAAAGAAGGAAAAGAAATAAAACCCAAGTCTAGGGGTTAAAAGTGACAAAAAGGACAAAATCTTTAAAAAGTTGGTGATAAAGGTGATGGCCGCCCATCTTGCACATCACCTTTTTGCTTACGGATTCTAGAGAGAGAAAGTGCAGAGTTTTCGGTTTTGAAGAAGAACGAGAAGAAAGATTCAAATTCAAGTAAGAATTCATGGTTTTATGGTGTTCTTAACTGGCCTTGGCTCGGGTGTATGCTTATGTGTGTTTGTATGTTCAATTGTGTGTGATTTTAATGGGTTTCTAGGCGGTTGAACTCAATTGCAAATGAGTTTGGAAGAAGCCATACTCAAGAGCTGCAAAGGTGAGTTCTAGGACCCTTCTTTTACTAGTTTTTAAATGTTTTGGGGCTAGAAATGCATGAATGTATGTTTTATAAAACTAGGTTTTATACCCGTATGATTTCCTAAGTGTATGTTGTTGTTATGATGTGATCTTGGGCCATGTTCATGCTTGATGATGTTATGGTTGTGTTTCTAAGGCTTAGAAGGTAAGATTTAAGCTTTAGAACATATTAGATGGTGTTTGGAAACTGAAATCTGATGTTTAGGGCTCAGATGTCTAAGTTTTCGAATCTGCCCAAGTGTTCAAAAGAAATGCGGATGAACAGTTAATGTGGATGAGAATTGTTCACTAAGTAAGTTAATGCGGATGAGTATGGTTGAAATGCGGATGAACAGTTAATGCGGATGGGCATTGTTCACTAAGTAAGTCAATGCGGATGAGTATTGGGGAAATGCGGATAAACAGTTAATGCGGATGAGCATTAACCAGTAAGTAAGAGAAATGCGGATGAGTACTGAGGAAATGCGGATAAGTACTGATGAAATGTGGATGAACTAAACAAATGTGGATGAACAAAAAGGGCAAATGTGGATGAACACTTAGAGTATTTTCTGACTTTTGGGGAAAAGTGAAATTTAGGCTTTGACTTGGGAGGTTCCTAGGGGCTATGTAAGTTGACTTTTTGAGGTCATAGAAGATGTGATGGGCTTTGTATGATGATGTTATGATATATGATGGATGCTTATGCATGATGTATGGATGATGGATGTATGATGCTTATGTATGATGGGTATGATGCTTATGTATGATGTGTATGATGTAAGTATGATGTATGTATGATGCCTTGATGATGATGTTGAGTGTGTATGTTGATGTTCCTAATTATGTATGTTTATTTTCCCATGGCTTTACGTTGAATGTTAATGAATGGAGTGAAAGTATTATGTAACGTAAAGTGGAAGATAATGAAAAGAGGAACGTGATGAATGAATCCATGCATTAATGAATGATGGAAAGTAAGAAGGTCTTGCAAGCCTTGTATGTGGAACACGCCCAATGAAGGTTGTTAGTCAATGGTGTGGGTTAACTACCCCAAAAGGATGCACATCGGGGATCTTTCTTTGTGATTGACCATTGTATAGAACCTTTGTCGCTTACCCTAGATACCGTGGCCAGGCTATTGTGCGCCATGACGAGAGGTCTATGATAGATCTCGGCCAGTATCCGCTTTATGCATGACGGTGGGTATAGCATATGACAATGGTACGCTTGAATATACCGTTAGGTACAATGGCCAGGCTGCTGTGCGCCATGACAAGGGGGTCTATGATAGGCCTCGGCCCAGTACCCGCTTTATCATGACGGTGGGGTAAAGTTCATTGCTTTTGATGGAATGAAAAAAGTAATGATGAACGTATGAATGAAAGTAAGAAAGTATGAACGAATGAGAATGAAAGTAATGAAAGTAAAGTATGTTTTATTATAAAACTAGAACTCAATCAACAACACTGACTTTTTATGCATTTTTTCCCAGTTGGCAGGTGAGCATTGCCGAGGGTGGCATGGGGCAGCTACTTGGCATTTTGGATGGCATTCTTTTGTTAATGTTTTTGCATTGTAATGTGAACAGATGAAAATGTGTAATGAATGATTGTATTAACTTGCAAAAGCAGTTATTATGAAATGAAAAGTTATTTAATATTCGCTGTGATGTTTTATGAAAGTTAAATGTAATTATATGTTTTATGAGCAATGATTGGCCAGCTGTAGGCGTCCCGGGAACAGGGCATTACAAGTTGGTATCAGAGCCAAAGTATAAGTGAAATGGGTAAATTTTCAAAATAAACTTAACTTAACTGAGAATGGGACGGAAAGGGAAAGGATGCCAGTCCAAGTAGCTATGTGCCATCAGGTAATTTTATAATGATTAACGGTATTACGTACGCACATTATGTGGTTTATGTGATGCTTATAGATTTAGATACTGACGGGGTATGAAGAGTAAAGTAAGTGGCTAATCACAACTGGCCACTTTAAGTAGGGACTTACTATACTTGGCATAAACTGAGTTGTTCCCTTGAATGACCATGTTGGCGGCTTCACAAAAGATCCTTAATGGAAAAAACAACTTCCAAGCCAGGTTTTTACACCTTCCAAGGTTAGAATGTCATTTCCAAATAGTAGGATGTCATCAACACAATACAAGGAAAGTGATGATGCTCCCACTAGCTTTCTTATACACAGATTCTTTATCAACGTTTTAATGAACCCAAATTTGATTACTTCTCATCAAAATGGTGATTCCAACTTCTTGATGCTTGCTTTAATCCATAGATTGATTTCTTTAACTTGCATACTTTGTCAGGATGTTTTGGATCGACAAAACCTTCAGGTTGAACCATATAGATATCTTCCTCAAGATATCCATTTAGAAAGTGGTTTTGACATCCATTTGCCAAATCTCATAACCATATTGAACAGCTATGGCAAATAAGATCCTAACAGACTTAGCATTGCAACGGCGGGAAAGTCTCATGATAATCAACCCTTGAGTATGAGTAAATCCTTTTGCTACAAGCCTAGCTTTATAAGTATCCAAGTTCCCATGCATATCGGTTTTCTTCTTGAAAACCCACTTACTTCCAACTACCATGGAGTTAAGAGGTGCTATAACCAAGTCCCACACTTGGTTGTCATACATGGATTCAATTTCACCATTCATGGTTTCAAGCCATTGTCATAATCCAAATTGGACATTGCATCATGATATGTTGTTGGTTCATTGGAATCTACCATATAGCATTCATCTACGAATAATCCATATCTTTCAGGTGGATTACTAATTCTACCAGATTTGTAAACGTTTTGTGTGTATTGATCAACCATTTGATCATCCTCAACATCCTCATGTTGAGTGCTAGTGTCAACCAAAGGTGTATCGGGTTGTGGTTCTTGATCCTCCTCAAGATCCACTATTCTAGTGCTAGCTCCTTCCATAAGGAACTTAGCTTCTAAGAACTCATCCTTCTTGGCAACAAACTCCTTTTGTTCTAATGGATCATAGAATAATATCCCATAGAATCTCTAGGATATCCATATACAGTTAGTGGAACGGCTTTCTAACTTGTTTGAGGTGGTAGTCTTAACATAAGCCTCACATCCCGCACCTTTAAATATGGAAGATATGGAACCCTTTCATGCAATATTTCAAAAGGTGTTTTTCCACTTTCTTGTTCAAAATTGCTTCCAAACCATTGGAAGCTTCAAGATGTAGTCCCTCGGTCTTCAACTTGAACTTTTGCCCCTATTCCCCATGTAGAGGCTTACATCCCCTTTCTTGAAGTCCTTACTTCTTTTGAACCCCTGCAACAAATTGCAAATATGAGTTCCAATCTGGTATCCAATACCCATGTGTTAGAGGATATTATATTGAAATCAATAGTCATGAAAATTGTACCTGAGTTTTGTCTAGCATCCCTCTTAGCTTACAACTCCTTGAGATGGACAGGACAATTTCTTGCCCAATGTCCTATCTCCCCACACTTAAAGCATGGGTCATTTGAAGCAACCTTTTGCTTCTTCTTCGTTGGTTTTGGTGGTGGCACTTTTACTACTCCCTTTCCTTTTCCTTTAACGTATCCTTTATCGTTGGCAACACTTTCCTTGGGTGTAGGGTGAAGCCTCTTCTTGTTCCCACCTTCATTGATGGTGAGAACGAGTAAAACATTTTTACCCATGGCCGCCTTGGCAGTTTTGTGCATAGAGTGAAGCTCACTTATGTTCTTGTCCCACCCATTCATGTTATAATCATAACAAAGTTGTCAAACCTTTTTGACAAAGAGCTGAGGATCAAATCCATAGCCAACTCTTTCAAAACGGGACAATTTAGCTTTTCAAGGCAGTCAATGTGGCTCTTCATCTTAAGTACATAAGATGAGACAGATTGGGTGTCATCCATACGACATGCATGGAGTGCTCAAATCGTTTCGAAGCGCACTACCCTTGCTTGTTGTTGGAACGTTTCCTTCAACTGGGTTATCATGTCGTATGCTCCATGATGTTCATACTCCTTTTGGAGATCCGGAGTCATACTTGCTAACATGAGGCAAGACACTTGGACCGAGTCCTCAGTGTATTTCACCCAATTATTGAAGGCCTCCTCATCTTCATCATTGGGTTGAATGGAAATCGAATCGTCTAAAATATACGATCATTTTTCTTGCTTGAGAATATTCTCATGTTTTAAAACCAATCAATAAAATTGTTATGGTTTAGACGCTACTTTTGGAAAATTGTCCTTAGCGATAGTGAGTGAGCGGACGAGATATCATTATTTTCATTGTTTTGGTGGCCATCTACAAAATTAACACAGTTCAATTTTAGTATTTTCAATATTATCATATTTTAATTATTATACCTTTTTATGTGTCATGCATAAATTAGAATTCTAGAATCCAACATTACATTTAAATAGTAGTTAGGTGGCCTTTATCCCATTATTTAAATTAACAAGGTAGTCAACGTTTGACAATTGTAACCCTTTGCCACTTCTAGAGGTATGGGGTCACTTAAACATCATATGTATAGTCGGCATGTTAATCCCATCAACACCTTTTTTAAAGCACATTCAACATGGTTTGCAAATCAAGTCGCCCAACTTACAGACCATGTGATTTTACCAACACAAGTGGTTAGGTGACCTTTATCCCACAATATGGTATTCCCACCTCAAATCACAAGTTCCCTCAAAATAGTTAGGTGACCTTTATCCCATTAAGAGTTTCCAAGTGACTCAAGTGTTGTGCAAGAGGATGGTGTTAAACTTGTTTTCAAAAGAAATTTTAAGTTTTCATAATTCTAGATTAGAAAACTCTATGTACCTTGTATTTGCATGCTTTCAAACACATGGTACCCTATGGTTCTCTTTTTAATAATACCCTTTTTAATAAAATCATTAATCCTTAAATAACCTTTTATTAACCTTAATGATAAGGAACTATAATTTTCAGCTTGTTATGTTTGTTAATAAGTTTGTTATCCATATCCAAATATCAAACAATCAACCATAAAACAAACAACCAAACAAGCACAACCATTACAATCACAAGTGCATAACCATAGCCACTAATTTAACTACACTTTTTTGCCATCTTAAGTGTTGTCATTAGGTCTTTTCTAAGGGTTAACAATGACATGTCAAAATGTGTCCATGAACTCCCACTTGAATCCACATCCAAATGCTTCAAGTGTCCATGTCTTTTGTGTCCTTCCTTTGTATCTTCCGTTGGGTCTCCAACTTGTGCATCTTCTTTTGCAAAATCATATCCTAAACATTTTTCCAATAAAAGAAATGCACCTAATCTTTTTATTACATAACTAAAGAATAAATCAATTACAACCCAAAGATACAAACACAAAATTATAATTACAACCCTTTGAAAGAATAAAACCAAACATGACAAAACATTCAATAATCCAAAACATATTTGGTCAAGGCTATGTTATGCACCAAAACATGTATCCAAATACAATATCCAAGAACAAAATGAACTCTCTTTTAACCCTTAAAATTCAGCCAACATAAACTAAAATTTTAGCATTTTTGTCGAAACAAAATAATCAACCATTTGACATCAATCTTTCAAGATTTATTCTAAAGCATGTAAAATAAAACTTGAAAGACAAGGGGACTCATATATCCAAAACAAATCAGCCCCTAATGGGTTGAAAAAATTCAACAAAACTAACTATTTTTGGATTTTTTGAAGCAAGTTTTCCATATAACTGGCTCTAGATGCCATTGTTGGGTTTGTTACATGTTCATCAAAGATTGTTTAACCATTTAAACAAAACACAGCGGACAATAGATATATAAAACATGTTTTAGATGCTGATAATAAACTATTTATATTCAAGAAGACAAACCCAAGAACAAGGATCATATATGTGAAAACAAATACTATCAAACGAAACCAACCATAGGGTGTTCATAGAATACTATCTTTCTAAGAACAAGGAGATATGAGATGGATGGTAGATGAAGAAGATGATGTTCTTGAATGGAAGCCTCCAAAGAAGAAGACCTCAAGCTAGTATACCCATAAGCTTCTAGCAAACACCCTTAACCCGTTAGGAAGTTAAACACCAAATCTTCTACTTGTGCTTTCTTCCAAATCTGAAAATTTTAGCCAAGAACGAAGAGAGAGTTTGTAATTGTGTGTGAGAGAGTTTGTAATTGTTTGTGTGAGAGAGTGTGATTTGAGTGGAGTGCGAATGGGTTAAAGTCTTGTAATAAAACAAAATAAAAGAATCCCAAGGAGGAGAAGCAAAGGGACGGCCGAATTTTAGAGGGTTCCCCTCTCATTTTTAAACAATTTTCGCACTCATTAAACTTTATATAAGGTTACACTCTTATTTGTTGTTATTTGATCCTTTTAAATAACAATACAAATAATTTCTCATGAACAAAATATCCATATAATTTGTTCTATTTGAAATGCAATCATTTAGAAAACCCATTTTCTAAATTGGTGTCAATATTTATTTGCTTGATCATATCAACAAATAATATTATTGGTGTTTGTTTAGCTTATTATTGGGTATGACCTGACTTGGATCATAACTTGCTAACCACATCAATCTTGTATGTGTCTTGGGCATATAAGATCCAACAGTTACAAGAGTTACAATGAGAAACTATATATACTATAACCTATAGCCGAATATAGTTTGATATCAGTCGGAAACCTATAACTAAAGTAAATACTACAAAGCTAAAGTTAAGGTATTTTAGATAATATCTTATCTAAGATTAGGTAGTCATGACATGTACATAGGGTTGTTCACAAACCGAACCGAACCGAACCGAACACAGCTTCGCTCGAACTCGGTTCAGTTTCAAACCGAGTGGCTCGGTTCGGTTCGAATTTAAAAATTTGAGTGCAAACTTCATGCTCGAACTCGGTTTGGTTTTAAACCGAGCACTCGGTTTTGCTCGATTTTGCTTGGTTTTGTTTGGTTTCGTTTATAATTTAAAGCAAAACTAATAATTCATTCAAAAGTTTCAACTTTCAAGTTCTACCGTTGTAACTTCACCAATGCTTGTGCAAATGTTCTTTAAGAACCAAATTATGTAAAAAAATCTAGGCTTAAGATATCACAAGTAGAAACAACTGAACAATGTCGGGCTTCGAACAAGGTCAAACTTCACACTTTGGAGGTGGATTGTCGAAGGTGGGATGCGCGATCAGACTATTGCAGGTCGGATTGCCGAAGGTCGGGGTCACATGCCAGAGTGCTAGAGGTCAGGAAAAATACACACGGAGGTTAGCGCCTCGGCAGTCGGTAGGGAGGTGGGGGATACGGGGATGACTGGAAAGTGTGATGGGTAGAATGGTGAAAGTATTTTGAAATGTGAAGTGATGATTTGATTAGATAATTAAAGCTTTAAACTTAGGGTAATTGATCTTTTGACTTATTAATAAAAATAGTAGTAAGTCGTAAATAACTAAATAGATTAACAAATATATAATATATAAAACTAAAGTAAAAAATAATCCAAGCAAAATCGAGCGAGCGACGAGCGAGCGTACCTTTGCTCCTGCTCGGTTCGTTTTCAAACCGAACTGAGTCGCTCGATTCCTTTGCAACGGAGCCAAAATTCAAACGAGCAAAAATACAAGCTTTTTTAGAACGAGTTAGAGTGATTTTCGAGCGCCAAGCTATTTGAACAGCCCTACATGTGCATGAGTTACCTTTTGTAACCAACTAAAGTTGGTAACGGTACTAACTGATACAGGTGAATAGTGGAATAATGAAAGGCTCCATCCCTGGGACGGCAACTGATCAATCATTGCGCATAAAACATATATTTGTATTAACTTACTAAAAACATGTAGTGTAAACATTTAAACATCCATTTCATTTCATTATAATAGCTTTTGAAAAATAATACATCGTTATTGAATTACAAAATACTTGTTGCATACATCACAAAAACATTATAAAAATGGATGCCATCCAAAAACGAGCCAAGTAGCCGCCCCGTGCCATCCTCGGCAACATTTACCTGCCAACTGGAAACATATAAAAGTCAGTGGTGCTAAGTGAGTTCTAGTTTTATAAAAACATTATATTACCTTTCGTTCGTTGAAACCTTTTCTTTACTATCGCACGTGATCACACATCATACATACATCAAGGTAATAATTATTATCTTCATCATCGTTTGTTTCGTACATTTCGCACGTTTCGCATATTTCGTACTTATTGCACTTTTCCTACATTATTATCTTTCACTTCTATCTAGGTCCAGTACTTAACCCCCCCCCCCCCCCTCTTGAGCACAAAGCTATATCACTAGGGTTAAGCAACAAGGACCCTATATTGCACATATCGCACGTATGGAGTAGTCACATAGACTAACTCCCCCTGTGTGTGAACCCTTAAGGGTTAGCCAAGATCGCACGCTGTAAACACACAGTTGAGCTAACAACTCTCAAAGAGTTTAGAACCTCCTTTCATTTTCTTGCAAGACTTTTCATTCGTTCATTATTTTCCACTTTCATTATCTTAAATCTTTCACTTCGTTAAGATAATACTTTACGTTCATCATAATAGTCACACCATGTAAAGTCACGTCATCATACGTAATAAGGAACATATCATACAATCATACATAATCATCCAACATAAGCATCAATCATACATCACATCAGACATCGCCCATGTTAGGACCGTGTACGTACGGAGTACTAACTGATAATGCGTGAAACCATATCAAATAATGTGGAATCCTATTTGATTGGCGATCCAATCAATGAGAACGTAGTCCCGATCAATCAAACGATTAAAGAAACGTTAAGAACAATTAGAACACGATCAACTGCGAACTATGAACTTGGAACAGGTTTTCTGGAGTACGAATATGCGTCAAAAGTCTTGAAGTGTTACATTTTTTCACGAATTAGGTGGCATTTATAGATTACTTTTTTTCAATCGTAAGACTGAACCATTAGCATGGTTTATTCGTGTGACTGAATCATGCGATTGATTCATATGCACGACTGAAGGTTCAGTTGTGCAATTGAATCAATCTTATATCTCAATCATGCGACTAATCCAGTCTCCTGGTTTAGTCGTGCGACTGGTCCATTAGCATGATGTATTCATGCATATGGTCCATTAGCATGGTCCATTCGCATGAAGACTTCATACGATTAAGTTTCAACATGTTAATCAATCATTATTGACTAAGAACTATGCACAATAACCTCAAACCTATATAGTTAGTTCAATATACTTTATCACACAATAATAAATAAAACATTAAACATTATAAGCATCAATCACATATTGTATTTCATTCAACTCATTCATTACATATATTTAAGACATGATATAACTGCTTTTCCATGCCTTGCATGGACTCTGCTTTCAGGTTCTCATCCTTCAAAGCCTCAAGTTGAGCATTACGTATCTGATCAGGTAATCCGGTGTAAATGGTGAGTTGTAATGCTCGAACTCGCTTTGGCTTAGGTGTTTCCTTTCGACTTAAGGCGTCAACTACTACATTAGCCTTACCCGGATGATACTTGATCACACAGTCATAGTCGTTCAACAATTCGACCCAGCGACGTTGTCCCATATTCAACTCCTTCTGCTCAAAAATATGTTGAAGACTCTTGTGATCAGTACAAATGGTGCACTTGGTACCATACAAGTAACGTCTCCATATCTTGAGTGCGAACACAATGGCTCCTAACTCTAAGTCATGTGTCATGTAGTTTTTCTCATGAACTTTTAGCTGACGGGAGGCATATGCGATGACCTTGTCGTGTTGCATTAGCACACAACCAAGACCTTGGATGGATGCATCACAATATACTACAAAATCATATGTTCCCTTTGAAAGACTTGATCTGCCCAAGATGCATATTAAGTTGATGTGGCTAGTGTGATATGATCCAAGTCGGGTCATACCCAATAACAAGCTAAACCAACACCTATGAATATTTATTCGTTGATAAGATCATACAAATAAATATTGACATCAATTTAGAAAAGTGGGTTTTCTAAATACATGCTTTTGTAGATGAACATCATTATGTGGATAATCGTTCATGAGGTATTATTTGTTTTATTATTAAGTTTGTTGAATAATAACAAATAAAAGGGTGCTTGTTTATAAAGTTAAAATTGGTTTCAACTTTATAAAATAAGAGATTAAAGTGTGTTTATTATGTAAAGGAGGTAAAAATGGATTTTAAAAAGGGTTTTGGACTTTCGGCTGCCCAAGGCCATAAAGTCCCACCTCCTTTTCTCTTGAGGAGTGCAAGACTTAAATAAACACACACTCTCCAATCTAGCCCTCTCTCTCTCTTGAATGCAAAGGAAAAATCCTCTCTAATCTAACTCTCAAAATCGGGTTTTGGAGCTTGAACAAGAAAGGAAGATTCAGCAACCACAAAGTTCAAGTTGCTGAAATTTGGTGTTGAGAAACCTAGCATTCAAAGGGGTTTGTTGGTGGCTTGGGGTATCACTTACTTGAGGTCTTCTTAGTTGAAGATTAAGCTACAAGGTTCATCATCTTCACCTCTTAAAGCTCGTTCTAATAGGTAGAAAGGTAGCTTCTTAACATCTTATGCTTGTTATGTATGTATTTCGTATATGGATCCATGGTTTGGGTTTAGCTTTTCAAATGGGTTTGATAATAATATATTAACAAGATTTTAAACTCTTTATCTGCTGCGTTTTCCTATAAATTAGCTTATATGGACTTTGATAATCTTGTTAAATCCCTACAAATGGCATCAGAGCCACTTATACGAATGCATACATGTATAGATCATTCCTTTTACGGTTTTTATGGTGTGTTCCACCATATGACCGTAACCTTTAGGCTGTTGGTTGCCCTTTTGTTTCTTTTAAGATTATACTTACATGCATGTGGTATCTTAGAAAACCTTGTCTCATTGTTGATTGGTTGTTTTGCTTGGACAAAAACAAAAGTTTTCGGTTTGATAACCTTGGCCGAAAACTTTAGGGTTCAAAAGGGGAACCATTTTGACTTATTATTCTTGCATATTTGGATGTGTATTTAGATGTTCATAATCTAGCCAATACCTTGTGTTTGGATGTGTTTTGTGTTGTGATATTGTTTGATTATTCAATTGGGTTGTAATATTTATTATTTGGGTTTGTAATCTATTTATTATTTATGTTGGGTTGTAATAATAAGTAGATTAGTTGTATTTCTTTTACTAGTAAAAATGTATTAGGATATATTTGTAAAAGAAGTTCAACAAGACTTGGTTTCTTTGGTTTGGGCCATTTTAGGCCCAAATGGGCCTCATAGCCCAAGATTGGTTTTAAGCCCAATAACCAAAGCCCATAGCATGAAGGTCCAAGGAAGCTAGGAGCTAAGTTGGCCCAAAAGAAAGCCCAAATAAAGCAAAATGATGACAACACAAAATGGACACTTGATGCATTAGGATGCGGGATCAAGTGGGAGCACACCATCTCAATGCCTTGTGTCATGTTTATGCTCTATGATTGACCCTTTTGGCACACTTGTTTTGGCCAACAAGTGTTGCCAAACCCATTGGCTATGGTTATGAACTTGTGGTTGTTTTTTATGCATGTATGGTTGATATATGTTCATCTTATCTTATTATGGAATTGGATAGTAAACAACACGAAATCAACAACTCGCATAAAATTGGTTCCTTAGAAATCAATAAGTAATAAAATGGGTTTTACCAAAGGTTATTGATTTCATAATTAATTGTGCTATTAAAAGGAATTTTGAAATAAGTTTTCAAACAAACTACCATGCATTTGAATGCATGCAAATGCAAGGTATGAAAGTTGTTTTCCAAACTAGAATTTTGTAAAACTCAAATCCCTTTTTCAAACAAGTTTAACACCATCCTTTTAAGCAACACTCAATTCACTTGTAACTTTATAGGATAAAGGTCACTAACCATAAATATAGAAACTTATGAAGTTGAGGTGAAATTACCATATTTATGGGATAAAGGTCACCTAACCATTTATATATGTAAAGTCACACGTGTGTCTAAGTAGGACGACTTGATTTGGAAATCATGCATTAGGATCACCGAAGCATGACGTACAAACGGTGTTGATGGGATAAACATGCCAAACAAACATAAGATGTTTTAACCGATCCAATACACTAGAAATTGTAATAGGTTACAATTGTCAAACGTTGACTACCTTGTTGATTTAAATAAAGGGATAAAGGTCACCTAACCGATATTTAAATGTAAGTTGGATTCTAGATTTCAATTATAATTGTCTATGAGACATAAAAGGGTATTAATAATTAAAATACTTTGATATTAAAAATACTAAGAAAATTGAACTTTGTTACATTGTAGATGGAAAACAACAACGCAATCCCGACCGTCCATAACCTATCACTAAGGACCATCCTTGAAAAGGAACGTCTAAACCATGGGAACTTCATGGATTGGTACCGAAACTTGAGAATAGTTCTCAAACAAGAAAAGAAGTCCTATGTGTTAGACATCCCATTCCTGATCACCCGATGAAAATGACGTTGAGGCCTTTGCCGAGTGGGTCAAGTACACCGAAGACTCTGTGCAAGTCTCATGTCTCATGCTAGCGAGTATGATATCCGATTTGCAAAAGGACTTTGAGAACCACAATGCCTATGACATGATCACCCAGTTGAAGGAAATGTTCCAACAATAATCAAGGGTGAGAGCTTCGAAACCGTTCGAGCACTTCATGCATGTCGAATGGACGAGACCCAATCGGTATTATCTTACGTTCTTAAGATGAAGAGCCACATTGACGCCTTGAAAGACTTAATGTCATGTGTCCAACAAGTGGCAAAGGATTTGATCCTCACTCCCTATCCAAGAAGTTTGATAGCTTCGTTATGAACTATAACATGAATGGATGGGACAAGAGCATTGGTGAGCTTCATTCGATGCTCAAAACGGCCGAGGCGGGCCATGGGTAGAAAGGTCTACCGTTCCTACGATCAATGAAGGTGGTAGTAGGAAAAGGCACCTCCCCGACCCTAGGGCAAGTGTTGCCAAAGGGAAGGGACACGTCAAAGGAACGGGTAAGGGTAAAGCAAGAGTAGAACCGCCCAAACCAAAAGAAAAGAAGCAAAAGGTTGCTCATGATGACCCGTTTTTGAGTGTGGTGAGGTAGGCCATTGGAAACGCAATTTTCCGGTCTATGTCAAAGCGTGGAGTCGAAGAAGGACGTGGGGCAAAACTCAGGTACAATCTTATGATACATGTTGAGTAAATGTTATTTCTTCTAACACATGGGTATTGGATACCGGATGTGGAACTCATATTTGCAATTTGTTGCAGGGGTTCAAAAGAAGTGAGCATTATGCAAAAGGGGAAATTAGTCTCTTTATGGGCAATGGTGCAAAGGTTCACGTGGTAGCCCAAGGAGACTACATTTTGAAGCTTCCAAGTGGTTTGGAAGTCATTTTAAGAATGTATTGTATGCTCCTAGCTTGACTAGGAACATTATTTCTGTTTCCCGTTTAAGACAATGTGATTATGATTTCAAGTTTGTTGACAATGATATTCATGTTTCTTTAAATCATGTTTTTTATTTTAAGGCTATACCTTGTAATGGTATTTATGAATTGGTTCATAATAACACAACATATGATAGCTCAGTGTACCAAGCAACCACCAAGAGGCTCAAACTAGATTTGAGTGATTCCTATCTTTGGCATTGTCGCCTTGGTCACATAAACAAGAATCGTATGCAAAAACTTCAAAAGAATGGTCTTTTGAAAACCAATGAAAATGATTCATTTGATGTATGCGAGTCTTGTTTACAGGGTAAAATGACAAAGGCCCCTTTTAGTGGGACTAATGAAAGGGCAAAAGATTTATTAGGGATCATACATTCGGATGTATGCGGACCTTTTAAACCAACAACTAGGAATGGTGAAAGATACTTCATTACCTTTACCGATGACTATAGTCGTTATGGGTATGTGTACTTGTTAAGACACAAACATGAATCTTTGAAATGTTCAAAATCTTCAAGAATGAAGTCAAAAATCAACTCAACAAGACAGTCAAGATTCTTCGTACAGATAGAGGAGGTGAATACCTTAGTAGTGAATTTCAAGAATATCTTAGAAGTTGTGGGATTGTCTCACAACTTACTCCACCTGGAACACCACAACATAATGGTGTGTCTGAGAGGAGGAATCGGACTCTATTGGATATGGTTTGATCTATGATGGCTAGAAGTACACTACCTCTATCATTTTGGGGTTTCGCGTTGCTCTCCGCAGCCCGTATTTTAAATATGGCTCCAACCAAGAAAGTGGAAAGGACACCTTTCGAAGTATGGCATGGAAGAGTTCCATCATTATCATATTTAAAAGTTTGGGGGTGTGATGCTTATCCTAAACAATACATTCAAAACAAACTAGAAGCCCGATCCATAAAGTGTGTCTTCATTGGATATCCTAGAGATTGTATTGGATATTCTTTCTATGATTCGACGGAGCAGAAAGTGTTTATTGCTCGAAAGGCAGAGTTCTTGGAGACTAAGTTTCTTTCGGAAGAAACTAGTGGAAGAGCAATGGAACTTGAAGAGGTTCAAGATTCACAAAACGACACACAATTGGTTGATACTAGCAATCAACATGAGGATGTTGAGAATGATCATATTGATGATCAAGATACACAAAACGTTCGTAGATCTGGTAGAATTAGTGTTCCTCTTGAGAGATATGGATTTTTCATGGATGGATGCTATGTGGTAGATTCGGATGAACCACCCACATACCATGATGCAATGTCAAAACCTGATTTTGACAAATGGCAAGAAGCCATGAACGTTGAGATGCAATCCATGTATGATAACCAAGTTTGGGAATTGGTTACACCACCTCTTAAGTCCAAGATAGTTGGAAGTAAATGGGTTTTCAAGAAGAAAACCGATATACATGGAAACTTGGATACTTATAAAGTTAGACTCGTAGCGAAAGGTTTCACTCAATTCAAGGGATTGATTATGATGAAACTTTCTCCCCTGTGGCAATGCTAAAGTCTATTAGGATATTATTTGCCATAGCAGCATATTATGACTATGAGATTTGGCAAATGGATGTCAAAACTGCTTTCCTTAATGGATATCTTGAGGAAGATGTCCATATGGAACAGCCTGAAGGTTTTGTCGATCCAAAACATCCTAAAAAAGTATGCAAGTTAAAGAAGTCAATCTACGGATAGAAACAAGCGTCAAGAAGTTGGAATCACCGTTTTGATGATGAAGTAAAGATATTTGGCTTCATCAAAAACGCTGATGAAGCTTGTGTGTATAAGAAAGCTAGTGGGAGCATTATTACTTTCCTTGTATTATATGTCGATGACATTCTACTTTTTGGAAACGACATTCCAACCTTGGAGGGTGTAAAAACCTGGCTTGGAAGCTGTTTTTCCATTAAGGATCTTGGTGAAGCCACCTATATTTTGGGAATAAAGATCTATAGGGATAGATCAAGGCGGTTAATAGGTTTAAATCAAAGTGCATACATTGAAAAGATCTTGAAGAGTTCAAGATAGAATTCTAAAAGGGGATTAGTACCTATTCAGAAGGGGACTATATTGAGCTCATCTCAATGCCCTAGTTCAAAGGTTGAACAAGAAAGAATGAATGGAGTCCCATATGCATCTGCTAAAGGATCCATCATGTATGCAATGATATGTACTAGGCCAGACGTGTCATGTGCTCTAAGCATGACAAGTAGATATCAATAGAATCCTAGTAATAGTCATTGGATGGCTGTTAAGAGTATTTTGAAATACCTTAGGAACACTAAGGATATGTTCTTAATATATGGATCTCGTGAGGAGGAGCTCGTTGTAAAGGGTTACACGGATGCGAGTTTCCAAACTGATCGAGATGATTCCCGATCACAGTCGGGATATGTCTTCATTATGAATGCAGGAGCAGTCTCCTGGAAGAGCTCAAAGCAAGATGTATTGGCACTATCTACAACAGAATCAGAATACATCGCTGCTTCATTGGCAGCTCAAGAAGCTGCGTGGCTTAGGAAGTTCATTGCTGATCTAGGGGTCGTTGCTACCATTCAAGACCCCCTAGAGATCTTTTGTGACAACGAGGGTGCGATTGCTCAAATCAAGGAACCTCGTGCTCATCAAAAGACTCGGCACATTGAACGAAGATTCAACTACATAAGGGATGAAGTTGAAAAAGGAAAGATATGTATTCACAAAGTTCACACCGATCAAAACATTGCGGATCCATTCACGAAGCTCCTAGATAGGTCAAAGCATGAAAGTCATACTTGTGCCCTACAATCATTAACTATTGCTAGCATGGCGACGTCATAGATCTATCGTGTTTAGTTGATCTTTGTAGCTACCATGTAATGTCGATTATATGTACAATCATTAACTATTGCTAGCATGGCGACGTCATAGATCTATGGCCTGACAAGCCTGCTTGGTTGATCCAAGTACATTTAGCTAATCGTATATACTTGTAAACGTTTGGGACTTGTAAAACTGTCAAGGTTTGATTGTGCATTCTGTCTTAGATCCCTAGTTACTTTGTTCACTAATCTATGACATAAATTTCCATCTTTTATATGTTTATGTACTGAAAACTATGGAAATCTCACCAATATTATTGTTGACCCCTTTATTTTTAACATGTTTCAGGTTTAATACTTGAGGTTTCCCTTTGTGCTCATATAAGACTTGGACCTAGTTTAACTAAATATGTTATTTCACTGTTTGAAGCTTTTGTATTGTATGGACTTTGTGACACCCTACACATATCCCACATCGGCCGTGGACAGGAGAGATTCTTGGTTCATAAGGAATGTCTGGCCTCTAACATCAACAACGCGTTTTGGGCGTATTGGCTGTTGATGAGAGGAGAACTCCATAGTTAAGCGTGCTCAGGTGGGAGCAATCCAGGGATGGGTGACCTCCCTGGGAAGTTTTCACACGGGCAACCAAAAGCAAATCCGTGAGCTCCTAGGGGGCAAAGCGGATAATATTGTTGATGCGAGGACCGGGTGTTACAGAATGGTATCAGAGCCACTCCTGTGTCGTTCGGGGTGTGGGACATACCTCACCAAGGATGGTGACTTCTCAGGCTCATCAAGGACGATGAGTCCAAACAGGGGGTGCTTGTGACACCCTACACATATCCCACATCGGCCATGGACAGGAGAGATTCCTGGTTCATAAGGAATGTCTGACCTCTAACATCAACAACGCGTTTTGGGCGTATTGGTTGTGGATGAGAGGAGAACTCCACAGTTAAACGTGCTCGGGTAGGAGCAATCCAGGGATGGGTGACCTCCCTAGGAAGTTTTCACCTGGGTAACCAAAAGCAAATCCGTGAGCTCCTCGGGGGCAAAGCAGACAATATTGTTGATGCGAGGGCCGGGTGTTACAGAATTGTATCAGAGCCACTCCTGTGTCGTTCAGGGTGTGGGACATGCCTCACCAGGATGGTGAATTCTTGGGCTCATCGAGGACGATGAGTCCAAACAGGGGGTGCTTGTGACACCCTACATATATCCCACATCGGTCGTGGACATGAGAGATTCCTGGTTCATAAAGGAATGTCTGGCCTTTAATATCAACAACGCGTTTTGGGCGTATTGGCTGTGGATGAGAGGAGAACTCCACAATTAAATGTGCTCAGGTGGGAGCAATCCAGGGATGGGTGACCTCCCTGAGAAGTTTTCACCCGGGCAACCAAAAGCAAATCCGTGAGCTCCTCGGGGGCAAAGGGACAATATTATTGGTGTTAAGGGCCGGGTGTTACAGAATGGTATCAAAGCCACTCCTGTGCCGTTCGGGGTGTGGGACATACCTCACCAAGGATGGTGACTTCTCAGGCTCATCGAGGACGATGAGTCCAAACAGGGGGTGCTCGTGACACCCTACACATATCCCACATCGGCCGTGGACAGGAGAGATTCCTGGTTCATAAGGAATGTCTGGCCTCTAACATCAACAACGCGTTTTGGGCAGTGGATGAGAGGAAAACTCCACAGTTAAAGTGCTCAGGTGGGAGCAATCCAGGGATGGGTGACCTCCTTGGGAAGTTTTCACCCGAGCAACCAAAAGCAAATCCGTGAGCTCCTCGGGGGCAAAGCGGACAATATTGTTGATGCGAGGGCCGGGTGTTACAGAATACTTATGACACCCTACACATATCTCACATCGGCCGTGGACAGGAGAGATTCCTGGTTCATAAGGAATGTCTGGCCTCTAACATCAACAACGGTTTGGGCGTATTGGCTGTGGATGAGAGGAGAAATCCACAGTTAAGCGTGCCCAGGTGGGAGCAATCCAGGGATGGGTGACCTCCCTGGGAAGTCTTCACCGGGCAACCAAAAGCAAATCCGTGAGCTCCTCGTGGGCAAAGCGGACAATATTATTGGTGTGAGGGGCCGGGTGTTACAGAATGGTATCAGAGCCACTCCTGTGCCGTTCGAGGTGTGGGACATACCTCACCAAGGATGGTGACTTCTCAGGCTCATCGAGGACGATGAGTCCAAACAGGGGGTGCTTGTGACACCTACACAATCCCACATGACCGTGGACAGGAGAGATTCCTGCTTCATAAGGAATGTCTGGCCTCTAACATCAACAACGCGTTTTGGGCGTATTGGCTGTGGATGAGAGGAGAACTCCACAGTTAAACGTGCTCAGGTGGGAGCAATCCAGGGATGGGTGACCTCCCTGGGAAGTTTTCACCCGGGCAACCAAAAGCAAATCCGTGAGCTCCTCGGGGGCAAAGCGGACAATATTATTGATGCGGGGGCCGGGTGTTACAGACTTGTTTGTCTTGTAATGTTCAATGACTAATGATATTTAATATTATTTCAACTTAATTAGTTCCATGTGCTATGAAAAATTGTTTCACATTCGTCCGCCCTCATGATTCTACCGTCGATCGGGGTGTGATAGATTGGTATCAGAGCCATGGTTATAGGGATTTAGGTTATTAGAAATGGAAATGACCTAGACTATAATAAGTACCCTTACACATGAGTCCTCTCATGCATTTATATGCTTAGATAGGATTATGTGGCTTATATGTTTATATTTGATTATGTGATTTTGTGCCTTATGTGCTTATTTATACTTAGAATCTTATCATTGCTCACATGAATTTTAAATCATATTCTAAGGCCTTACGTGCCTAAATCAAATGGTTTTTAAAATGAGCTTTGAATCACTATTCGTGATTATCAAGTTTCGTTAAAGTTTGTGTCCTACAACTTGAAACATGTAATGCTGGAAGAGTGTGATGCCTGTATCTCGAGGTGTTCGGTCTAGGCAAGGTATTCATATAAATCCAAATCAACCGATGGATCCGTTAACCTTACCTGGGAACCCTTGGGGTGAGTGTCCGCTTATAGGTATGCATGTCTTCATTAAGGTTGTAGTTGACCTAATACTTTGATAAGTCAACGTAATGCTTTGGTTTGTAACCTAACGTTACACTAAAACACCTTGTTATTTTAAATCGCTTTATCTTTGATCTTGTCTTTTTGAATCTAAAAATCATTACCAAAATTCTCATAAAGACTTTTAATAATCTTTCCGATTGCCATCCCCTCAAAACCACACTTATCCTGAAAACCTATTACAATGACGCTCTCCTTCTAAATTGAATCTTTAATCTTAACAAAAATGATTCTTGTATCAACGTTAAACTAATGAAACTTTGAAAACCTCAACGAATAGTAAACAAGAATTGATCATCTAAGAACCTTGTTAAATTTATTTGCTTGAGAAGCTCTTATGAAATTTATAACCCATCCAAAAATATCTTGAACTTATTTCTCATGCTCGTTAAGTCGAGTGATGTATCGATATCAAACTTGGTGTTGTATTCGTGATAAAACATTCTAATCGTCTTGAACCATCTTGAATATAAAATTTTTATCATTAAATCTCTAAACTAATGATCTTGTACCCTTTGCCAAGAAACACATGAAATCATGAATCATGAAATTGAACCAACTAAGCATAGCAAAACAACATAATTAAATTTGTAAATTTAAACACCTCCAAGAGTTCCCTTGTGAACGTGAAATGAATCCAAGTCTTCTCGTCTCTTGAAATTAGCCCCTTGTGATTAAATTTCGGGACGAATTTCTAAAAGTAGGGGAGACTGTAACATCCGCTATTTTTCAAAGTTAAAACCCAAACCCCAACTCATTTTGAGCTTCCTTATTAATTTACTTAATAAATGGATCAAATACATTATATGTAATCAACTTATTGAGTGATAAATAATTCTTTTTCATAAAATTATAAAGTTTATTAATCCTGTTACAACAAATAACTAAATGGAAAAGACTTATTAAAACTTATAAAGTTATAAAATGAATTTTAATAAACTTATAAAGTTTTATAAGTAATTATGAATTTTATATACTGAAAATAAATAATCAAATAAAAAGTTTATAAGTTTATATAAAAGTATAAAGATTAACAAATAAATAATTTGATTGATTATTCAATTGGTTTTATAAAGTCTATAAATATTTTATAAAAAAGTTGTTAAAATTAGAGTCTTCAAGAATGTAAATTCAAATTATAATTATTCTTTATTATTTAAATTATTAATTTTATATTTATTTCAATTTCCAACCATAACCCCCTTTTAAATACTTATAAATCACCATTAACACCATTCATACTTCTCCTAACCTCAAGTATAAAAGCAAGGCTTAGGCTCACCTTTCATTTGCTCATTCTCTAAAAATCTTACTCTCATATTTTTTCATCTATTGGTATGATCATTTGAAGAATTTTATTTACAGAGATTTCAAGAATTCATATTATGTACTTTTTATTACTTTTATATTATACATTTTAATAATCCTAACTCCAATTGTTCATGACTTTATATTATTACTATTATTCTTTCTTCCACAAAATTTTTTCTTTTTATTTTAATAATTATCATTTGATCATAATATTTTAATCATCACTAATCTTACTAACAATCACTAACACTTTCCTAATCAAGCTAACAACACACTAAACTAAACAAAGAAACCTCGTTTGCATGGGACAGCTATGCCGCCGCATCCGCTTATTCCACAAGATTATTATTCTAATGATGGCTATTCCCAAGTCTTAGATAGTTTTATAACTCAAATGAGACTATATATTCATATATTGATATAATAATGTTCTAACTCGTTTCATGCTTTACGATTTAAAGGCACATAAGTGCCTTACCAATTCTGGCAGAATATACTCTTACTTCAACCAACCATAACTTGATCATAAAAAACTAAATTTGAGTAAACACATTCTCCAATGTTTTTTCATTGAATTACCTTTTCAACGACAGTTTATACGTCTTCACACTCAATCAGACGACTCAACAATAGCCTTCACAAGATAAGTGCGCATTCAGCACCTTTTGTCTTGTGCCGCTTGTTTGACCTATTTAAAGATCTTTTCATAAAATTGTTTCTGAATTAAAGTTGTCCGGGAGACTTGAACTAATCAAGTATAAATTTTTATAATTTTATGAAACCGTTTTCTATTTTTAAAACACGTTCAAACCATACCAAACATTCTGTCCAAATCTAATATTGATGCAATAATCCTTTTTCAATCTACCTTTCATTTTTAGCATTCTTTAAACGTCCTATTTCTTGTAATGAATTTCAATCTCAAGTTATTGTTCTTTTTATTATTTAGGACATCACTTTGACTCTTGACATTCACGTTTTTCTTATGTACTCTACAACCACCACTATACTTGTGAGTTTTCTATACCCCTTTTTCATATTTTCACACTTTGGAGTGAAACATGTTACCTTATAATCGTTGCACTTGTAAAACATTTGATTCTTGTAAACTTATGGCAATTCATTTGTATGTTGTGGTTAGTTGATCTTTGTAGCTACCATGTAATGTCGATTATATGTACAATCATTAACTATTGCTAGCATGGCGACGTCATAGATCTATGGCCTGAAAAGCCTGCTTGGTTGATCCAAGTATTTAGCTAATCGTATATACTTGTATACGTTTAGGACTTGTAAAATTGTCAAGGTTTGATTGTGCATTCTGTCTTACATTCCTAGTTACTTTGTTCACAAATCTATGACATGAATTGCCATCTTTTATATATATATGTATTGAAAACTATGGAAATCTCACCAACATTATTGTTGGACCCCTTTATTTTAACATGTTTCAGGTTTAATACTTGAGGTTCTCTTCGTGCTCATATAAGACTTGGACCTAGTTTAACTAAATATGTTATTTCATTGTTTGAAGCTTTTATATTGTATGGACTTGTTTCTCTTGTAATGTTCAATGATTAATGATATTTAATATTATTTCAACTTAATTAGTTCCATGTGCTATGAACAATCGTTTCACATTCGTCCGCCCTGATGATTTTCCTCCATCGGTCGGGATGTGACAGTACCGGCTTTATGCATACGGTGGGGTGGAGCACATGGCATTGGTCCGAATGAAAGTAAAGATGTAATGACGAATGTACGGGATGAACGAACAAATGATGAAGATAATAATGATATTATCTATGTGTACGTATGATGTGTGATATTATCTATGTGTACGTATGATGTAAAAGTATATATACATATAGGACCTGGTTTTGCATACTACGAAACTGTATGCACAAGGCATGTGAAACTATCGGGCCAAACTGAAGTTTTGCATGCCAAAAAATAGGAAACAATACGAATCTAAACTAGATTCATTACAATAATATGTAAGCAATAATACATTATGACTAAACAATAACAAATAACAAGGAGAATACCACCCTATACTTGATCATCACTAATTCACCCGCATAAGACTAATTCGAATGAACAAACACTTGGTATTTTTTGTGCATCCTTATTTCTTCTGTGCGTTCTTATTTATCCGCATAAGACTAATTCGAATGAACAAACACTTAGTATCTTTTGTGCATCCTTATTTCTTAGTATTTTTTGCGCATCCTTATTTCTTCTATGCATTCTTATTTTACCGCATAAACTAATTCGAATGAACAAACACTTAGTATCTTTTGTGCATCCTTATTTCTTAGTATTTTTTGTGCATCCTTATTTCTTTTGTTCAGACATAAGCATTTGTTTTACTTCACTCACGTTAGTTTATGGGCCCAAGCCCATTATGGTGTGTATTTGTTGACTGGGTTTGAGTAAGAGTGATATTCTTATTGAGAATCGAATATGATAATCAGTCAATGATTGAGTGGCGGAAACAAACAATCAAAGAATATTCAAGCAAGAAAATTACTCATAAATGTTGTTTGTATTGATATATGAAAGTTGATAAGTTACAGAGAATAATTACAACAAAAATTCTCTATCTATCAGCCATCACCTCAGTACGAGGTTAACTATTCTATTTATAGGCAGACAAGATGCCTTTACAAAATGACTAAACTACCCCTGACCTATTACATCATAAACGTCTAAGTCTTGATCCGCATCTCTGTTTGTTCATCCGCATTGACGAATGCGGATGAGTTAATCTTGATCAGCATTTCTACTTGATCATCAGCATTAGTAATTGGTCATCCTCATTGGTTAATGCAGATGAACAAATACTTGTGCGCATTTGGTTGGTCATCCGCATTTGTCAATGAGGATGAGCAAAGTCTTGTCCGCATCTTCTTTTGTTCTTCCGCATTAGTCAATGCGGAAGAGTAACTTGTTCTTCAGCATTAGTATTATGTCTTCCACATTAGTCAATGCGGAAGAGTAAACACTTGTCCGCATCAGAGTTATGTCTTCCGCATTAACTAATGCGGAAGATAACACTTGTTATTTTCCTGTCAGATCTTCATCCGCATTTCATTTTGTACTTGTGGGATTCCAGCTGAGCAATCATCAATTCACCCATTGAGTTGGCATGTATGATCCTTTCAGGGTGCAACAATACTCCCCCTAAGGATTATACAGCCTAGTTGTCCTCAATGTTTAGGAGGTGATTGATGTTGTGATGATTCAATTGGGTCTTCAGGAGGTAGTATGAATGCAGCTTTAGTAGGATCCAAGATAGCCTTGATCATGTTTACAAAATCAGTTGCTTCTGACATCCTGTCTCTACTTAGCACATGTATCTTCATTCTGCTCATGTTGTAGATGGCTTCCATTGGTAATTTTTTTAAAGAAATAGGTACCCAGATGGAGATTGTAGAAAGACCGTCTCTATGAATCAATAAACTCCCTCCCACATCCACTTCAAGTTTAACAATGTTTCCAAGTTATAGTGGTGTTTTCTTCTTCTTTCTTTTGTCTCTTTTAATATTTATTCGATCATAGGCCAGTTTCAACAACTTGATGCATTTCAGAAAGAAGTGCATGTCTTGTTCACCTAATTTGTTGTTTAATTCCCTGAAGTGCCTGGTATACATGTAGTGGATGTATGATTCATCAAGTAATCTTACTTCATATCCACTGAATAGTCTTATGTCAGCTCCTTCTTTTCCTCCCCACTTCCTTTCTATCACCATCTCATAGGTTTTCTCATCATAGTACACGTTGAGATGGGAGTGGAGGAATGAGTACTAGATACTAATTTCCTCTTCAATGATTCAGTTGGCTTTACCTTCAACTCAGGGAATACAATTTCTTCTGCTTCCATTTTTTTCTTCTTATCCAGGGGATTGACAAAAGTTTTATCTTTCTCAAGCAAATTGTCTTTAATGAATTGAAGTTATTTGTTCTTCTGAACATCTTAAGTATGTTTTTGAATTCATATCCCCTGAACATAGCTGCATGATTGATCAGTTCAAGTTGAGCTAGCTCTTTCAAATCATGAATCTCAAGGGCATTTACAAGAGCTGAGTACTCTGTAAGAATTATACCAGCCCTGAGATTCTCTTCACCATGAACATGTTCCATGTGCTGTCATACTTCCAGGCTATTATCTTTTGATCTACCTTGCCCTTGGGAGTAGACACCCCTCTGATCAGTTTGCAGTAGTCAGTCCTTCTTGCAGCTTCAACTGAGATGGTTCTGCAAACCATTCAAGGTACTTGTGGAGCACTGGGGCAAGTAGTTCTTGTCTTTGGTTCAAGCATGTCTTCAGCTGCCACTTTGCTTCTGGTTTGGTCCTCTTCGTTCTTTTCTATTTTTTTCTTCTTTTATTCAAGATTTTTTTCTTTTCATTCATCTTTGAAGAGTTGCCACCTTTTTTGTCTTCATGAATCCCTGAAATCCTGACTTGAGAGATATTCCTTCATTTCCTTATCAGACATATTATAAGGATCAGGATATAATGATTCATGGGATGAGGTTGATTTCTTCATTTGAGATAATTTGTGCAGGGGACCCCTTCTTGGCAGAGGTATTTCATACCTTGTTGATTTCTTCAAAGATGAAGCTTTATGTTTTGGAGTATCCTTTGTCATTGTTTTCTCATATTCAGTGTCTATTGTTGGATCAAGCAACAATTTTACTTTTCTCTTCCTCCTCCTTCATTCTCTCATAAGTCATTCCAAACACTTCATCAGGATCATAGCCTTCATTGATCAAAAACATGGCCTTAATCATCAAGTCATCAGTTTGTGCTTTGGTTACCATGTCTTCCACTGCCTGTTCTGCTTTAATAGGACTGTCCATGTGAACAACCTTTTCAACTTCATATCCACCAGCAATTTCTCCTTCTTCTAGATCAATTGCTCCAGCCAATTTTTTCAATTGAGCTTCTACGTGCTCATGTTCTTCCAAAAATTCAGCAATTGCTGCTAAACTTCTTGGGTCATCTTTTTGTTTCTTTGTTGGTTCTTCTTCATTTTGGTCTCTTACCTTTGGCTTTTTCAGCTAAATACTTCCTCTTTCGTGAGTAAGTTTGAAGTTGAGGGCTAGAGGTTTCAGTTTGTTCTTCTGGTTCAGGGACCTTTTCAGGTGTACTTGGCTCTTGATCCTTCATTTTACTTTTCTCTTTTTCTTTCTGTTCAGTTTTAGTTTATTATTTCCTTTCTTTTTCATGTCTTTCTTTGAGTTCTTCCTTTTGTTCTTCAGTTAATGCGATAACAGGGACAATTTGCAGAGTTAAATCTTTTTCAAAAGGCACTGATGATTTGGGAATAAAGACAATAGGCTCTGCCTTAGTTCTTTGGTTGTTTATGAATTCCCAGAAGTCATCATCAATGCTGAATTGTTCAGATGCAAAACTATCTAGTGCACTGAAGAGTTCTTCAAATTCACCTTTTTCAGAGTCTGAGTAACCAGTGTTTCCAGAATACACTACCATGTCTAGACTTTGATCTTTAATCTCAATTTGACTTTCATCACCTCCTTGTTCTTCATTCTCATCTGCTAATTTGTTTTCATCATCATCAACCTTTTCTTGTTTTTCTTTCTCATCATCATCATTCACTTTAGTTCTTTTGATCATCATTTCAAGCTTGGATATTCTTTTGTTCTTGCTCTCAATTTCCTTTTCAAGTTTTGAGATGATATCAGCTTGTTCTTCTATGATGTTTCTTGTTCCTCATTGCAATCGTTT
Organism: Flaveria trinervia; assembly: GCA_025506515.1. Taxonomy (NCBI): domain Eukaryota; kingdom Viridiplantae; phylum Streptophyta; class Magnoliopsida; order Asterales; family Asteraceae; genus Flaveria; species Flaveria trinervia. The sequence goes on from JACCIX010000178.1 coordinate 64,048, forward strand.
GTATTTCAAGAGTATCTACATGTCCACTCACTTCTTCTCTTAAGTGTTTTAGTGCAGATTTTAAATTCTCAATCTCCTTGTCTTGTTCTTTTCTTTCAGCTGCATATTTCTCTTTAAGTTCTTTCAATTCACATTCTTTCTCATCCAGTTCCAGGAATCTGTCATTGATGATTCCAGCTCTCCTGTTTAAGGTTCTTTCCATCCTTTCCACTTTGACCAACAGCTTAGAGATTAATTCATCCTTTTCATCAGGCCTGTTGATGTTGGATTCAGCATAGCTCTCAGAAGGAGCAGCCTCAGAAGGTTCTTTTATAGCTTTGGTTTGATCATGATGATCCTCCTCATCAGAAGATGATTTGGATAATTTAGATGCACTTGTTGATCCTTCTATTTCATCAGGTTGATCATGGATGATGGTAAAGGTTGGTAAGGAGAAATAGGTGATTGGTGTGGTGATATTGGAGATGGTAATTGGAGATGGTATTGGCGATGGTATAGGAGATGGTATTGGTGATGGTTGTGGAGTTCGTTGAGCTATTGGTTGTGGTGGTGGTTGTGCTATTGGTTTGTGGATGTGGTTATGCTATTGGTTTTGGAGGTTGTTGAGCTTGACCTGCTTGATGTATTTGTTGAAGCGTCCAAGGAAGAAGGGGTGAATGGGCACCACTGTAAAAGTTCCTTGGGTCCTTCTTCTTGATGTACTTATAGGATCTTGCATCATAATGAGGGATGTTAAGCTTAGGTCCTTCATTAACAATGTCATGAAATGATTCATTGATTAGACATGAATGAATCTAGGGTACATCAGAAACTTGTATCTCAACCCTTCTTTAATGTTGGAGATTAGGCCATTGAATACATATGCGGACATATTAAACCATTGGTTGGTGCAGAGAGCACATATTGCAGAAGATGTGAGGACTGGAATGTCATTCCATCCTGTTTTCCTTTTTGACAGACAATGTTGGAATATATGAATTAGGATTCTCCAAGGCAGATCCACTAATCCTTTGACTATCTGTTTTGCTTCATAACTCCCTTCATAACCAATTTCAGAGAAAAATGTGGTTATTTCCTCATCATCTAATTCAAGAGGATCATCTGCATTATCATTGAATTGCAGACATCTTCTAACAGACTCTTCTGTGATCCTCAGAGTGAGTTCATTGTTGATTCTCCCAATAAGAGTTTTCACTCCATCATCTTCAACCACCTCAGCTGATTCCCAAATGACCTGATGGGATTCTCGTAGATCGTGGTCTTACTGTCATGGCATATGCTACCCTTGTGGTAGATAAGAATCTTATCATATCTCTAAACCTTCGGCTTCAGGCACATCAGGGTTTAGATAACCGCTGACATTATGGAGCTTGCTCCATGTAAGATTTGCCATGTAATCTGCACAGAGACATGTGTGTTAGTTAACAATTTTGACTTCAACTTTTATTTGATTTGTTAATGTGACTTTGATTTGTTACACATTTTTCTTTTTCACTCTGCTCTGTTTTTCGCAGTAAACATGATTATCAAGGTTTTCAATATCAGTTGAATTCCTATCAATTTATGTTTATTGAGATCGAAAATGTGTATTGTATCACATTAATGAGTTGATTTGGTGTTCTTCAATATTTTCTGGTTCATTGTTCGATTTAGGTTACAGTCGAGGCTTAGGTCTTGGTTTCAAAATCTATGAAGTTATACCTTATTTTCGAATAACTATGGTACTGAATTGATGAGAAGAATTTTTAAGAAGAAACACAACAAAAATCTCTGAATGTTTATATGATGATGATGATTGATGGTGGTGTACTGTAGGTTTGCGCTCGTCTCGCTATAAATTCCCTCAAATTTGAAAAGTATTAAATGACCCGTTTGAATTCCTTTAAATAGTCAAATAATACAATTTGAAAAATTTTATAAGTTTACAAGCAGATACAGTCAACACTGTAGCAAATGCTGAAGATTAATTTGTTTGATTTTGGTCATCCGCATTTGTTGACTATAGCAAATGCGGAAGACAAACTTTTGACATTGAAGTCCGCATTTGACTATTTTGGTCATCCGCATTTGTGACTGTAGCTAATGCGGAAGGTTTTAATTTTTGACTGATTGTCTGTATTACCCTACTGTTGCAAATGCGGAAGTTTTGTTTCTTAATTTTTATTCCATCCGCATTTGTGTACTGTTGCAAATGCGGAAGTTAAACTTTAAATTTTTGGCAGTCCGTATTTGTGTTGCAGTAAATATGGAAGAATAACATTGTAACAAATGCAGTTGAGTTGCTTGTTTTACCATATCCGTATTTGTACACAGTAGCAAATGCGATAGAGACCTATTCATATGCATTTGTTAACTGTATCAAATGCGGTAGAGTAAATTTCACTTCACTTCACACACTAATGCGGTAGAGTAAAATCATTGTCCGCATTAGTTGCACTTCAAAAAATATTTTTACCTGCATTAGTTACATGCATGGGTTACCTTCACCCGCATTAACTAATGCACTTACCTGCATTAATGTGATTGAATTGATTATTCATCTTATTAAGAGGTGTCCTTGATTGATTTTGCTTATGAAGTTGGCTGTTGAAGTTGTCAATTGTTGCTTGGATTGACTTGTATGTCACAACTAATACAGGTTTCCTAATTTTGACAGATCTTAGGCTTATCATGCTTCTAAGAATCTGCATAAGCTGAGATATAATGGTAAAACTTATTGCAACAACACCAACTAAAACTCCTTTTTGTTTTGTTTTTCAAATTAAGTTAATAAACAAAAATTTAAACTTACTCAATCCTTTAAATTAATTACTCCCCTTAAAGTTTATGTCCATATTTGGAGAGAAACTTTAAAGATTTATAAGTTTTTTGAATATTATTTTGATTAATATTAATAATGAAGAGAAAATCTCTTTGTTGGGATCATATCAATCTTACATTACACATGTGCATCCTTTATGATTAAATGGACATGATTATGAAACTTGAAGATTGAAGATATGTTTGTCCTCTTAAACTCATACCTGGTTGATATTTTGATGCAAATGACTTTTATCATGTTTTGGTTGATTTATTATTCAATGTGTACCTCAACACATAAGCATGAAATGATCAACCCTCCTTATACAATGCATGGTAGAACTTTTTCACAACTTTTCTTACCATGTTACTTAAGTCATGAAATCTCTTTTTCACTGATCCTCATTGGGATTCTTTTAATATGATCCTTTTTCATGTTGATCCATATTGGATTCTTTTCACTTCACTTTGGAAGGTGATCCATGATAGGATTCTTTTGTTCATTCACTTGGAATGTATTACTTTGTTGATTCATCCAATTTTGGATGTGTTCCACATTGGGAATCTTTTGGATCATGACATCTGCACTATGTGCAAGTTTCATCAGGTCTTTGCTCAGCAAAACAAAGATGAAACATGATATGGTGAAAGAGATTCATAAAGTATCATTACCTGGTGTGTTTAGGCTACTACACACACATGCATTAGATAAGCCAATACATACCTATACTTTGTGATGAGTGTTTCACAATAATATGTCTTTAATTTCATCACTGCATGTATCTTTTCTTCCAAGTTGAGCCTACCAACATATCTGGTAAGTCATTTTAGTCTTTTACATTTTGAAATTAAGCATAGTGAATGATATAACGACTGTAATTATATCATTTCCCAGAATTCTTTTCTTCATAAAACTTGATTTCTTTTTATGGTTTTTCTGATGTTTTAAATTGTTTCGGATGTTTTTCATAGTTTTTGCTCAGGTTAATCATGCCAATTAACTAAACTAGAAATTCAAACCTACTAGGTTCAAATGCCTTGGTAAACAAATCAGCTAATTGATTTTCTGTTGGTACTTGAATCAATTTGATTAAACCCTTTTCAGCACAGTCTCTCAAAAATGATATCTAATCTCAATATGTTTTGTTTTTGAGTGCTGAACTACATTATTAATTATAAAGACAGCAGCTTTGTTGTCAATAGAAATTGGTGTATGCAAAAAGTTAAAACCATAATCAAGCATCTGGTTTTGAATCCAGAGAACTTGAGAGCAACATGCTGATGTAGCAATATACTCAGCTTTTGCTGTGGACACAGACACATTTCTCTGCTTCTTGCCTTGCCAGGATACTAGTCTGGGACCAAGAAATTGACAACTGCCAGAAATGGATTTTCTGTTGAAGTTGCATCCTCCATAATCACTATCTGTGTAGGCATAGAGATTAAATTCTCCTTCCTTTGGATACCATAATCCAAGAGCTGGTTGCCCTTCAGATATCTGAATATCCTCTTGACTGCGTTCACATGTGATTCTTTTGGATCAGCTTGATATCTAGCATTCACACAAACACCAAACATAATGTCAGGCCTACTGGCTGTTAGATACATAAGTGAACCTATCATTGATCGATAGTGATTCTGGTCCACCGATTTGCCTTCAGGGTCAGGTCCAATCTTCACTTTAGTATCCACAGGAGTTTTGATAGACTGACAATCAGCAAAGTGGAATTTCTTTAACATGGTTTCTACATATTTTGATTGATTGATGAAGATTCCATCTGCTGTTTGCTGGACTTGCACCCCTAGAAAGAATATGAGTTCCCCCATAGCACTCATTTGGAACTTTGAATGCATAAGATCTTCGAATTCTTTGCAGAGTTGCTTGTTTGTCGAGCCAAATATAATGTCATCCACGTAGATCTGGACTAACAGCATGTCTTTCCCTCTTATTCTTCTGAAGAGAGTCTGATCAATCTTTCCTTTTTCATACCCATGTTCAAGAAGAAAGAATGATAGAGTCTCATACCACTTTCTTGGCGCTTAATGAAGACCATACAGAGCTTTGTCAAGCTTGTAAAGTCTGTGAGGGAAATCTGGATCTTCAAAGCCAGGTGGTTGACTTACATAGACTTCTTCAGCAGTCTTTCCATACAGAAAGGCACACTTTACATCCATTTGATAAACAGTAAATTCATGGACAGAATATGCAAGAAAGATTCTGATTGCTTCTAGTCTGGCAACAGGAGCAAACACTTTGTCGTAGTCGATTCCTTCTTCCTGAGTGTATCCCTGTGCCACTAGTCTTGCTTTATTCTGATGACTATCCCTCTATCGTCAGTCTTGTTCCTGTACAGCCATCTGGTACCGATAGGGTATGTCCTTCGAGAAGATCTACCAGCTGCCATACTTCTTGCTTCTTGAATTGGAGCAATTCTTCCTACATTGCTTCAATCCAACTATTGTTTTGAAGTGTCTCTTTGATGTTTTTGGGTACTGTTTGACATAGAAAGCAGGAGGACAAATAGATGTTTGCAATACTGGACTTGCTTCTTGTCACCCTCTCATTAAGATCACCAATAATGGTTTCACCAGCAATAGTTACATCAAGATTGGAGACATTCAGTTCATTATGGTCAGAGGCACAATCATCTTGTATTATTGTTGAATTATGAAGATTGTCAACTTCTGTTTTAGTAACTGCTACATCTTCAGCAGCACTGAGGTTGCTTGCATCATTTGATGTACCTTGAATTTCTTCTGGATGAGAAGCCTGTTTTTGATTTCTGATCTCATGTGACAAGTCATCTGAGTGAGATGGTACCAGGATGGGACCTTCTTAAGAAACACTAAGGTTTTGTGACAGATGTCTGATGGATCAGCTTGAAGAGGAACTCTTCATTCATATGTTCATCAGATGTAGGTGGAACCATGGATAATTATCTCTTCTTTCTACAGTTGATGAAGTGTCACCTGAATGTATATTTCCTGCATCAAACAAGTGAAATTGTCAAATGATTTAGTAAAAGTTTCAATATCAAACAACCAATCAGGACCATTGTAGATTTGGGAAACTAATGTTCTTTGAATAAACATTTATAGATTCATTGATAATGTTCAGTCTAGGATTGAACACTCTATAAGCCTTTGAGACGAAAGAATAACCTGCAAAAAATCCTTCATCAACTTAGATGAAAATTTTCCCAAGATCACGTGTGTTTAATATTGAGACTGGACAACCAAATGATTTGAGGAATCCAATAAATGGTTTCCTATGAAAGATCAGTTCATAAGGTGTCATGTTACTTTCTTTAACAATCAGAGTTCGATTTTGCACAAAGCACGATGTATTAACTGCTTCTGCCCAGAGGTGATTGGCAGTTTAGCATGGGCTAGCATCGTTCTTGCTGCTTCAATCAGTGTTCTATTTCGCCTTTCAGCTACCCCATTTTGTTGAGGAGTTCTAGCTGTACTGAATTGATGAGCAATGCCTTTGGTTGCACAAAAGGAACTCATATTTTCATTTTTGAACTCTGTACCATTATCACTTCTTATTATTTTGACTTTGAGATCAAGTTGATTTTCAATTTTAGTGATAAATTCTTGAATGATTTGGGATGCTTTGTTTTTATGAAGTAGGAAGAACACCCATGTGAATCGAGAAAAGTCATCAATGATCACTAAACAATATTGTTTCTTTCCCATACTCATTACATGAGTTGGTCCAAAAGATCCATGTGAAGTAACTTCAATGGAGTATTGTTAGTGTTCACCAGCTTGGTTTTGTAGACGATTTGTGTTGTTTTCCTTTGAGGCACGCCGAGCATTGATCAATAAAGTGAATTCTTTTTTAGGAAGACCAATTACATGTTTCCTTTGACTAACTTTTTCATATTTTTCAAGTTAGTGTGCCCCAAACGTCTATGCCAAAGCTGTGACTCATCAACTGATGCTTTAGACAAAAGACATGTTTCTTCCTTAGGTGATGCAGAACACAGGTTAAAGACATATGTATTATTCTTCCTCGGATTCTTTAAGACAACCCATTCTTCAGGAATCTGAAATCCAGGTTTCAAAATGTAGCAGTGAGTGTCTGTAAAGTGAGTGGGATATTTTTTGTCGCAGATCTGAGACACGCTTAGCAGATTGAAATTCAGTTGTTCACCGTAATTTACTTGTCAAAGCTCAGCATCCCATTTGTCACAGATCCTTCTCCTGTAATCCAACCACCTTCTGAATCTCCACCGAATGCCACAGTAGTTCCTTGTATGTACTTGAAATCATGAAGGAGGGAACGATCTCCAGTCATGTGTCGGGAGCATCCACTGTCTACGTACCATAAGCTATTAGACCTGTGTGGATGAACCTACATGCAAAAAGAACTAATTAGAATAAGGAACCCAAGCCATAATGGTCTTGGGTTTCCCGTTCTTATTCATGATAGTCACCTCCTGGTATTTCCCTCTGAATAGTGATTTAGATGGAGGTGATCTGGGAGACTTTTGATAATGAATTGGTTGAGTCATCTCATCAACATCTACTGAGGATTCAGATGAATAATGAAATCGTTGGTCTTTATTTTTTTGTAAAAGTTTAGCCCAAGTTTTATTATCAAAAGTTGGTTTTTGCTTAGGAAGGTCAAGTTTGTGTTTCATTGTGAGATGATTTCTTTGACCCTTCCTCAAATCCTTCAGGTTATTTCTGTCATTTATTGATCTAGGTGTCCTAGATTGAGTATTATGAAGATGAGGTCTGACAAAATGCATCACAGTAGATGTTTTTGAGATGGGCTTGTGTTGAGGAATTCTCAACCCCTTCTGATTAAAGTAACAATCAGATGTATTGTGATTGTTCATGTCACAGTTTGAACAATATTTGTTGAAATAGCAATTTTTGGTGGAGTGATTATTCATATCACAAATAGAACAATATTGATTGAAGAAGAATTTATCTATCTTGTGATTGAACATGTCACAAATATCACAATACATTTGTTTGTTTCTTGAATCAAAATTTTCCTTGTGTGACTCAACTGATACTTTCTTTTGATGAGTCACTTTCTTTTCTTTAGGTGTTGAATAAGAGTCAGCCCTTTTAGTAGATTGTTTCACAACACTACTTTTGTTCAGTTGCTTAGGCTGTTTCTATTTCTTTAACCTACTTCTCACATCTTTCTCAAACTGATCAACATGTTCTTTGTTACAGATATCAAACCCAACTCCCTGCCTTAACCTTGATGACTGAGGGTCTGATGAAGTTTTATGTGTTGAACTCAGTTTTACAGTTTGTTTCTTTTTTAGTAAAACCTTTTCTGATTTGCTTGAATATTGTAGAGATACAATCTCATTATTTGAACTACTCTTAGTAGTGGGTTTCACTATTTTGACATATTTATGTTTGCCTTGTAAAACAGATGGTATGAATTTTATAAAAGGCACAATTGCTTTTACAGGGCTTGATGGTTTCATGACATTCACTGTCTTGTTTGAGCACTCTTTGATTTTGATTGGGTGTCCTAACTTGATTTTATCCTCATTTGTTTCAAAATAAACATCAGGTTTGTTTTGAGGATTTGTCACTTGTTTCACTACTGATTTAGGTTCCTTAGTTTTAGGTTCGATTGATTCAAAGAGTGAGATAGAGTCAGGCATGACAGTGTAATTGTCATTGTATGATGGAGGACATGAATTATACCCAATCCCTGACATGTCCTTTGGATCCTTTTGTGAATCCAGCATCTCTTGCAGCTTGACTGAAGACATTTGAAACTTTTCAAGTTTCACTTCAGTCATAGATTGTTGAGCTTTAGCTTTAGCTAACTTTTCAGTAAGTAGCTCATTTTCAGCTGCAAGATTGTATTTCTCACCATTCAATTTTTCTATGTCAGAAATGAGAGATTTGATTTTGATTTCGAAACTTTTTAGTTCTCTCTTCATCATTTCTGACTTCACTTTTTCTTCTTTAATTTTATCTGCCAGTTTATGATTGTGTTCTTTATACTCTTATAATTCATTTATGCATTTCTCACTACAAAGGTTAGTTTTTACCTCAGCAGGCATTGAAGATGGTCCATCATTGATGTGAGCCATAATAGCATGATTCTGGAATTGAGGCTTGACTTCCTTAGCATACACACTCCAGTCACATATCCCATCTTGTTTGATCACAAGGGCACTAGCAGAAGGCTGACTGCTTGCATGGGCTTGATTAGTCAGCTGTGGTTGATTCTGGTATGTTTGTTGATGATGAGAATGATGGTACTGCTGTTGTTGATTGTTTGGGTGATAGCTTGAATTGGGCTGTGATGATGATTGACCTGGAGAGTTCCTTGAGTGGTTGTTTCTTTTAGGAGCATTGCACTCTCTTGAGAAATGGCCAGTCATGCCACAGTTGAAGCATTTTACCTTGGATTTGTCATATCCAAGTTTTGTGTTCTCATTCAGGCTCAACTTTCTTCCTTTTCTGAAGAATTTCTTTGCTCTCATGGAAATCATTGCCATTTGCCACTGTAGATCCATCTCCTCAACATCATCAAGATCTATTTCTTCTAAATCTTCCTGTATTAGGTGGGCAGAAGTGAGTCTTCCCCCTAGATATGCTTCAAAACTTGCAACAAAGGCATTGTAAGTTTCCTTTTTCTCTTCTTATTTTAAGTCTTCTAGAGAGGTTTGAGGAGCAGTGGAGACTTTGGGGCTTGAGCTGAAGTTGAAGGTGATTGAATGGTGAAGATGCAATGAACCTAGTATTGTTCATTTGATCTCTTGATGAGATGAAGTCATCTTCCTCTGTGATGAAAGCATTTTCAACAGAATGTGATTCTGAAGGGAATTTGTAGGCTTCAATCACTCTTGGTCCACTCAGATTTCTACTTCGTTCATCAAGTTCCAAAGCTTCAATCTTGGCTATCATAATGTCTAGAGTGGTACTCTCAAGATCAAGAGTATTTTTCAGCATTGTGACATTTTGCTTCCAGCTTTCAGGTAGACTATGAAGCATTTTCTTGTTTTGTTCTTTAATGTTGTATGAAACACCCATAATTTCCAAGTCAATGACCAACTGTACAAATCTGTGCAGTTGTTTTGATATGGATTCTCCTTTGGTATGATGGAAGGTTTCATACTGATTGACCAGCTTGTCTTTGTTAATTTCAGCAACCTCACAGCTACCTTCACACATAATTTTGAGAGCATCCCAAACAGCTTTAGCAGTTTCATATTTTTCCAATCTTTTTAGCACATCCATTTTGAGTGCTTGAGTCAAAATTGAGTATGCTTTGAGATCAATTTTGATTTTCTATAGTCATCTTCATCCATAGTTAAGTCTTCAATTGGTATTCTAGCAGTCTTGTACAGTGCAGCTTGAGCTGTTGATAGAGTAACAGGAATATATGGACCCTTACATATTGAGATCCAAAAGTCAGGATCTACACCTGTGATATAATTTCTAAACCTTATTCTCCATTGTTTAAACTCAGATTTGTGTTTAAGCATGGGAGGTTTAGGTGTATGACCTAGTTCAGAGTAACTGTTAGAATCCATGTTGATTTGTGAAAATATAGATTTAATTGATTTTAAGATTGACTATGTTTGATGAGTCCAACTTGTTCAAGCAGTTCTTTCGAGGTTCAGAATGAGTATTCTTGCTGTTTGACAGGAGTATTCTTATTGTTTGCTAAGTAGAGACGATGATATCTACTACTAGCAACTTGATTATCAGATCAATCGAGTTTTATTCAGTCTGTGCGCAGATCTGAAAGAGAATCAAGAGCCAAAGCTCTGATACCAATTGACTGGGTTTGAGTAAGAGTGATATTCTTACTGAGAATCAAATATGATAATCAAGTCATTGATTGAGTGGCGGAAACAAACAATCAAAGAACATTCAAAGCAAGAAAATTACTCATAAATGTTGTTTGTATTGATATATGAAAGTTGATAAGTTACAGAGAATAATTACAACAAAAATTCTCTATCTATCAGCCGTCACCTCAGTACGAGGTTAACTATTCTATTTATAGGCAGACAAGATGCCTTTACAAAATGACTAAACTATCCCTGACCTATTACATCAGAAACGTCAAGTCTTGATCCGCATCTCTGCTTGTTCATCCGCATTGACAAATGCGAATGAGTTAATCTTGATCAGCATTTCTACTTGATCATCATCTAAGTTGGTCATCCGCATTGGTTAATGCGGATGAACAAATACTTGTGCGCATTTGGTTGGTCATCCGCATTTGTCAATGTGGATGAGCAAAGTCTTGTCCGCATCTTCTTTTATTCTTCCGCATTAGTCAATGCGGAAGAGTAACTTGTTCTTCAGCATTAGATTATGTCTTCCACATTAGTCAATGCGGAAGAGTAAACACTTGTCCGTATCAGAGTTATGTCTTCCGCATTAACTAATGCGGAAGATAACACTTGTTATTTTCCTGGAAGATCTTCATCCGCATTTCATTTTGGACTTGTGGGATTCCAGCTGAGCAATCATCAATTCACCCATTGAGTTGGCATGTATTATCCTTTCAGGGTGCAACATTTGTGCATTGGTTTAAGCCCATTATATTTAGGCCCATTCGTGGGCTGCTATAATCTAAGGCTTGCCTAAGTTAATTCATCATCATTGTGTGGCCCATGTAGGTTTCTAAGAAAAATTTTCCAGGCCCAAAAATTGGAGTTGTCACACCAATGTGTTCAATGATGTCCTTGATCTTAAGCGAAGACTCAAACATATTTGAGTAAACACTTGTTAGTTAGTTGTGACGCTTAGTGCCATGCATAATAGATCATAGGGATTCAAGATGTAGCCTAAAAGACAACTCTAAAATATTGAAGGGATAGATTGTGAATCTAGGAGATAATACACTTAGTGTCAAAACCAAATTTAGACAAATGTGGATTCCACATTATGGAGATCAAATAGGGAAACTTGTTAGGATCTGGTATTTGAACAAAACACCAACTGATTAACGTGTTAAACCAAACCAAATAGTGCGGAATCCTATTTGATTGGCGATCCAATCAGTGAGAACGCACGTAGACATAATAATGTATTGAATCTAACATCAAGAATCGATTAGGAATCGATCTATAGCGTTCTATGAACTTGGAGTATGAACTTAGAGGCTTCTGGACGGCTAGGGTACGTCTGGAGTCGAAGTGGATTGAATGCTTATGTTTTTCCACGAATTAAGTGGTATTTATAGGTTAGGGTTGCTCATTCGGGCGACTGAACCATTAATATGGTTCAGTCGTGCGATTGAGTTATACGGTTGGTCCATTCGCTCGACTGAGTGTTTAGTCGTGCGATTGAGCCAATCTTATGTGAAAATCATACCACTGATCCAGTCTCCTGGTTCAGTTGTGCGACTGAGTCATTCGCATGAACTTGTTCATGCGTATGGTCCATTAGCATGGGCCATTCACATGATAACTTCATGTTGTTAAGTTTGAATGTATTAATATCATAATCTTATTTATATCAATTCAATCAACCACAAACCTATATAATCAAGTCAATATGCGTTAAACAACTCATTAATGAAATATTAAACAAGACAAATCACAAACAAATATTCGCATTTCATTAAGTACCCAATATTACATAAGTGCAAGACATTCAAGACATATTATATTGAGATCAGGATCTAGGTACATATATGTATCAACAAACTCCCCCTTGGACCTAGATCTATCTATTGCCTAACATCTTTCATAATTTCCTCAATCTTCTTGTACTTAGCTTCTCTGGTGACTCCTGTATTTATCTCGAAAGCAAAACAGAGTCGTATCACCTTTTGGAATTGTAAAGCTTGCACAATATCTTGTGAGTCATAGAACAGTGGACACTTGTATAAAGTATAAACATCTTTTGCTGACAAGTTGGTGAGCCACATTGGGTCAAACACCCTAATGGTTTCCATTGTACCATTTCTGTTCAAGACTATCACGGCCTCTCCCGTTCTCCAATCGTAGTACCACAATTTGAAGTATGGAGTGAAGTCCTGTGGCATCTCACGTAGTGGGATCTTTGACATTGTACGTGGTGGACTCCACTTCAACACTACTTTTGGTTTGCCAGTTATGGCATCAACCTCAGATCATCTGATGTACCTCGTTGGTTGTTGAGGTTTGAAGTTGACCCATCTGGTGTAGTACTCCCTCTTTAGAGCTGCTTCAACCCAGCCTAACATCTTACGAGGGTCAGCGTATAGCAATTTTAACTTTGCTAACTAGTTAAGCTCAAAACCTGGAAGAGTCTTCAGATCATGTGGGAATCTGAAGTACTCAATTCCCTTCTCACGTTTAACAGCGTAAACATTGAGGTCTTCAAAATGTGCCCATGCTATGATCCTGCCTGCCGCCTTTTGATGTTTCTTGACCTTATACAGCTTGGTGTAAACAGTTGAAGTTGTAGCACTGCGTTGGGCTCTTATCTCTTCAAAACACGCTGCCCATTCAGCCTTTTTGATGTTGACTTCGGCGTTTGAGGCTTGGGCCTTCTCTTTATCTTTTTAAACTCTTGCTCCATTTTATCCGGAGTCTCAAAAGTGTCACTGACAAGAGTGTCTCCCAGATTGGGAATGACATTTCCCTTATTGTCAGTGTACTCTGGATAATGTTGTGCAGTGACATCTTCAATCTCAATCTCATCAACATCATGAAGCTCATCGTCACTTTCTACTTGCACTATCGAGCGTCTTTCACAATCTCTTCAGCATTCAGCTTGAACATTTCGGCTATTTGCTCGTTAGTGAGATTGTGAATGATTTCTCCTTCTTCAGGAGTATACATTACCGATCTTCTGAAAATACCTTTCAGATCAAGAATCAACGTGAGTTGAGTCTTGATCTGTTGGAGGGGAGCAATATCATATTCATTTCTTTGAAAGTTTGGATCTGCTTGAGTTAGTCATTCAACACAGCAATCATAGTTAATAATCAAGACAGAAGCATTTACATTAAATATAAATAGTCATTACATTAAGTTGATACATTAATTCAAATACATATGATTTCAATAACATAAATAACGAAACATTACTCTTATCCTGAATCATATGCTCTTTTGTTGCCGAGGCGGATGTGGAGGCACCTTGATCTTGTGCTCTCTTCGTCCTCCTTTCACTGGTAGGTGTGGCACCCACAGCAGGTGTGTCGTCTTCATCATCATCAACCTTATCGTCTCCAGCATCACCACCAACATCAGTATCATCATCACCATCATCATCCTCGTCATCACTGTCATCATCACTATCATCCCCATCCCCTTCCTTGATTTTTAGGGGCTCTTCCTTGGATCCCTTGAGACGCAGCATGATGGTCTTGTTGGTGGTCTCCAACTCCTCAATCCTTTTTGCTAATTGGACATGTTGCTCCCGGAGTTGGACATCTCTGTACGCTGAGCATCCATCAGCTGGGCCTGCTGAGATATCTGCAGAGCTTGGGCAGCTGTAAGGTCTGCTAGCTAACGTAACTGAGCAGTCTCCTCTTCGTCTGCAGCCAACAGCCTCAGCACCATATGGTTGAGTGCCGAGAGCTATTCCTCTACCCCATTGGGAGGTAGAGGTGATCCTGATGGATATGAAGGGTATGATGAAGGACCGGCATGGTGGCTAGTGGTGGTGGTGGTGGCAGAGGTGTAGATTGGGGGTGGTATTGGTATAACAGGTGGAGGTATGGCAGTAGTAGTGGAGGGTGGAGGTGTGGTAGTGATGGTGGGTGGTATGGTAATGGTGGTAGAGGGTGTGGTAGAAGTGGTGGTAGCTGTGGTGGTGGCTGAGGTGGTAGGTGGAGTGATGGTGGTAGGTGTAGTGTAGTGGTGGTAGTGACGAAGGTGAGTCATCTCTTCTTCTTCTTCATGCCGTGGGGCTGAGCCATCCTTTTCTTCCTTGATCCTGTCGAGGAGGATGCTCCCCCTAGAACACGGCTTAGCTGATCGGGAGCATATGTCGGATCAGTGTCAGCCTCTCTCGACCCGCCAGGGCGTTCACCAACCGCCCGGAGCCCTCGTTCTGTGGCAATGAATTTACCTCCCACAGTCCGAGTCAGAGGCTCCTCATCTGAATCCTCCTCCTCACCAGGTATGAAATCCTGGTGGAATCCAACATGGCCCAGTCGCATGGCCCAGTCGCATGAACGGGTCTGCACGCAGATTTTCAGATCTGCAGCCGCTAGGGCTGCCCAAAACCCTAATCTTACAAATTTTGCATGAAACGAACCAACATAGACATCATAATATTCGCAAGGGTGATTACGAAGTGGATTTAATGTCAAGATCTGAAATTTGATCCAAAAATCAGAGCTCGGGTTGCTAGAATGACTGTTAGATCATTCCAGCAGTAACCGGCTCTGATACCAATTATGAAGGCGGCTAGATCGATAAACATCCAAGCATGTTCTTGACGTAAGGATAAACAACAACACAAACCAAGAGACAATCAATAACATGAACTATAATTGAATGGTTTCATTGATAAAACCTAATGATTACAAGCTCGTTACAACATAAGAATCCAAGCAAAACACGAAGAACACGAAGTGGATTTAACGTCAAGATCTGAAATTTGATCCAGAAATCAAGAGCTCGGGTTGCTAGAATGATTGTCAGATCATTCCAGCAGTAACCGACTCTGATACCAATTGTGAAGTCAGCTAGATCGATAAACATCTGAGCATGTCCTTGACGGAAGGATAAACAACAACACAAACCAAGAGACAATTAATAACGTGAACTATAATTGAATGGTTTCATTGATAAAACCTAACAATTACAAGCTCGTTACAACATAAGAATCAAGACTCTTGGCAAGGGGAGATCGAGCATGATCTCCCCTCTCATCCGGCAGCCCTAGGCTCCGGCAGACTTCCTCTCAAAATCCTTAATCTCTCTACACATTGAAACTGGTATATATTGGCCTTGACCCATATTAGATACGACTGGGCCCATTCGTGCGATTGGACCATGCGTATGGTTCAATCGTACGACTGGACCATACTTATAGTTCAGTCTTACGAATGTCCCAATCGCATCTCTCAGTGGCACGACTAGTCCATTAGCATGGCTCAGTCGTACGGCTGAGTCTCATTCGCATATGCTCTTGCGAGTGACCCAGTTTCATATGTTTACAACATATCAAATGTATTACATTAAGCCTAGACTATTTGACAAGCGACGAACACACTATATATGACTATATATGCTCCAACAAAACTTTTAGATGAAACTCATAAGACTTGGTATTCCATTCATCATGATGCCATAAAATGTAGCAAGATTTAAAGAAAGATTACCAGTGGTCGAGGATGAAGCGTGATAACGTAGGGTATGTGAGTAAGTGCTTATTTTGTTTTCAAGTAAAGGTTGAACATGATAGACCATATTGGATGATTCAGCCTTTAGGCATCCCTAAGTGAAAATGGAAGCATATCATGATGGATTTAAAAATTTTTCCTAGTATGGCAAAAATGTTTTATACTATTTGGGTGATTGTAGATCACTTGATACAAATTTTCATTTTTTGTCAATCCTATGATGTATTCATTAGAAAGATTGGTATAATTGTTTATCAAGAAGATTGTAACGCATCATGGTGTGCTGATGTTTGTCATTTTTTTTATAGAGACACTCAGTTTACATTCAAGTTACAAAAGATATTTCATGATACAATATGGAAAGGGCAACATATTAGCATGACCTGTAATCATACAAATTAGAGCTACTAGATGAGTACGTAGGATTCATTACATGTTTCAAGTATCGCATCTACGATAATGCTTGGCTAGATCTTTAATGTAAAGAGTTGTAAGACAATGATTTAATGATAAGAATAGGACTTCTATGTGTTTTACTTAGAGCTCTGTTTTAAGATTTATAGTTCTAGGGTTTTCACATAAGTCCTCGAAAAGGTAAGTTCTTGATCTTACTTTCTTACTATTTTTACGTGTTTTGAGGATGATATGCATGCCAAAAAAATTAGCTACATTATTTATGATAGTTTCTAGCATTAAATACTTTCACAATAAAGCATGCATTTTCAATGCCTTTTATGAACTGGACTTAGGGATTTTCACTTTATGAGATATGGTAGTGTATTCGGCCTTAGTACTCGAATTTGTACTTGTTATAGTATACGGTAAGGGAGTTTTCGACTTAAGAAGGTATACAATATAATACTAGTATTCGACCCCTTAAGTTCTCACATGAACTGGTTCCAGCATAGTAAGTTCCCGCGACAAGAAGTTCTCGAAAGATTATAAGTACTCGCCTGGTTAGTTTTCATAAATTGTAGCTATGCAAGAACAGTTGTTAGAACAAGTACTCAAGCTATACATTGTACCTGATAGTTTATGTTGACTTATTTGACCTAAGAATGATCTTACATTGATTAGTGCTAAACTTATGAACCCTATTTGGTGTATGCTTAATAAATAATATGTGATGGTAAAGTAAAATATTTTGTAACGAAGTAAAAGATAAAGAAGAATAACAATTGGAATTTAATGAAATATAATTGGACTTATTACAAATGAAAAGCCTTGCAAGCGCAAATGCAGTCCAATTGGAGACTGTGCCATGCATCTTAAGCAGACTCAACTGACGGACACACATTTGATGTAGATAGGCCGTTAGGAGCATTGACATTTGTTGTATGATGTTGTATGAATGTAGTCGTGCACTTGTGCAGACCGAATGGTAATGAGATCTATCATTTACTATTTGTCTAGTCTTCATGCTAGGATGATAATTGTGTAAAGAGGAAATGAGAGAATGAATGAAACAAAAGATAATAAGCATAATGATAAATGGATGAAAAGAATAATACATGTATGTTTGAATGTGTGCTCATAAATGTAAAGGATGAAAATATATGTTCCTTACGTATGTATAGTTATAACTAATACTCAATCAACAACACTGACTTTATATGTATATCAGTTAAAGCATATGGCTGAGCAAATGCAAGCATGACCATAGAAACTATTAGGAACATTAGTTTGGCACCCATGAGTTTCAAATCACTAGACTATATGGAATTTTTGTTTTAAAAACTGCTAAGTTTTATAAATATGAATGTTTTACGCTATAACAGCCACCTGTGGGGCTTCCAAGAACGAAGTATTACATAATGGTTAAGAAAACCGATGAGTAAGCAAACAGCATTGCAATCGACACGAGGGAGAAAAGACTAGCGGACCAACTTCGCCCGAAGAGCTTGACAGAGATTCCTCATAAGGTGTTGTGATAACGGAACTAATAAATTGCAAATGTAACAATTGCTACTTTGTAATAGGTTAGGTTGCATCATTTTGCTTCTTTTTGAGGCTAGATGTTTTGTAAATGAGTATAATTAGTAAAATTTGAAAAGGTATGTTTCATGTTATCAAATTTATGAAGATTTAAAGATTGTAAAAGTTCAAACATATGTTAATATGAAACCAACCCACTTGATTTTATCTTTACCTTATAAAAGAAAGGTCATGAATTCAAACCCAAATATAATTTAATATGAAGTATTTAAGTGTTAAAGTAGTAATGTTTGTCATTCAAAAAATAAAGTATAAACATATTGTAGGAGGTTAGAGGAAGTCATGCTCAACGTATTGAATTTTCAACTAATGCATTTGCAAGTACAATTATGAGAAAATTTTAACTGAATACCCAAAATCAGTTAATAATGGTAATGGCAGAGACCAAGGGTGGAGTGAGGGCAAGGATCACAACAGAGGTAACAACATGGTGTGTTAGTGAGGTGGCGGTCAGCGTGGCAATAGCAGTCAGTAGGTTATGGATATTGGCGGTGGTGCCCAAGGAGGCAAAAAGAAAGGGTGTGGGTTGTCACTGGCGTATGATCAGTAGATGGTGGACACAATGATAGATTCCAATTCCATTGTGTTTATATCCAAATTCATTACATAATTCAAATTCTTTTCATAACTCAAATTCTCTCAAATCCTAAAACAAAATTCAATTCTAATTTTAAAAAATTCCATGAACCCCTAAAGTTTCAAGTCATTTACAATGGATTTGGACATGACACTTTTGACTCTAGTTTATAAGTTATATAATAAACTTGCAACTGGATTTGGTTTTATCGCAACCTTTGCTGTCGAGTATACTCCCATAAAGCTATGGCACCACTAACATGAACATTGAGTGATCTTACAACTCCTAACTGGGGGATTTCAATGCAAGCATCTAGTATATGAATCAACTCCACTGGAATACCCTCTTTTTCTCTACCAAGAACCAAAACCTGTTAAATATTCAACCATCCAAAGAAAATGTTGCAAGTTAATATTACGACTAGAAAATTGCAGAAAATTAAAAAAAAATTACAAATATAAATAAATATTGTGTTTACTGTCTTTTTTGGGAAATCATATTGGTCTAGAGCAACACTGTTAGCTGTTTGCTCCAAACCCAGGATAGAAAACCCCTCTTGTTTCTTCTTCTGCAGGAAACCCTTAACATTGCTTACAGGTACCTCTATTACGGGAACCCACTTCTCTGCAGTCACACTGACAGAAAATAACTTTTAAACAACAACTACTACATGCAAATTACTTGGTGGTTCACAAACAAACCTTATAAGTTGAAACTGCTTATCTTGCAAAATGTTTAAATTGTCAACCACTAAACTTGCTGCTTTAAAAACCTACAAGTAACATACAAAAGCATGGTAGTAGTCAATCTATTATTGTGTCAAATAGTTGTACCATGAGCATAAACATGGGTACCTCGTGCATAAGATGTTCTGATGTGCGTTTTGAAAATACCAAGTGATAATATTCAATCAGTGTATACATTGTTATAAAATGTTCTGCATGGTAATCATGAGGTACTTGTATGTTTGAGTATTTGGCTAACCAATTCTGATTGTTTGAGAAATTTCAGATAAAACAAGCAGAAGAAAATTTTGAAAGAAAGAAATATAGAGAACTTGTATTGTAAAAGTCCCTTAATTATGTTTAAAGAAGCAGTAAACAACTTAAAAATAAAACATACCTCACATGTGCGTGCCAATCCAGCAAGGTTAGGCACACGATCAAGTAATGAAGCTACAAGAAAGATTTGTTGTCGGCCTGCTTTAAGTTTTCCCATTGCAATATTTCTTGCTCTCAGTGACCGATCGAGGAGCCCATCCTCTTTCTCCACATCTACATTCAGTTATAAATTAACTAAATTTAACATAATTTAATTATGCAAATGTCTAGCAATATATAACTTGCTTTAAAACATACCCAACATTAAATTATAAGTGTCATGGAAGTTAAAGGAGCTCAAATTTGAATCTTGTTTCTCGTGTTTGGAGATTATAACTTTTTTCTGGAAATCCAAAGACAAATCATTTTGCATTTTTGCAGTTGTTTCCTCTTTGAGTTGATCAGTTGACTTGGAATCTTGCAAATGTATCTGCTCACTTTTCAGTTGTGCTTCATCTTTAGCCATTGAATATCTATGGTCTTTTCTCACATCCTGCAATCTAATATATTAGTATGAAAGACAACAAAAAGTGATCCTTATATATAGAGCTTACATTTAGAAAGTCGATCACATGTTCTAAGAGGGATACATGAGCACATTCAAATTCAGTGTCCTGTAAATAAAAATTCAAATATTAAAGTTTAGAAGTTTGTGGAAATGGCGATCTGTAAAATCTTACATCAGCTCGGTTACTGAAAATTCCAGCTGGTGTTATTGATTTGTTTGGATCAAAAGCATCAAGGTGAACTTCCATTGATACTCTCAGCCTGCAACATAAATCAAGACTGCAACTTTAAAGCACGCCAATACTAGTATTTCTGAAATTGAGATATGTATTATACCTTGCACAATCACAGTTAACTTCTAAATAAGACTTCAATTCCATAAAACATCTTTTCTCCAAGGGAAGGGTTCCACAGGCACCAGAATTATCAGTAGGCAACAATTTTGAAAGAACTTGGTATATTAATAACTGCATAAAAGAATCATGTAGTGTAAGAAATGAAAAGCTCAACATTTATATGTATAAAACTAATCATAATCATCAAATACCTGGGTAAAACCACGTAAACTGTGGTGATGTGATGTCAACAAGGGAACAATAGGTGGAAGCAAGTCATCCATATGTCTTGACTGGATGCCTTTAGTTGCATGTAAAATGACATTTGCTGCTATAAATACATATGATGAGAGAGCCTGCAACCAGAGAAATATTTTAGACAAACTTAAAAAATGGACACCCTAATTTATAATGATAACTCATAATTCTTGCCTGAGTTCGCATATCGTATTTCCGAACCATTGGAACCAACTGCTTAGCAACCTGCAAAAAGTTTGTTTATTTCTTCTTTTTGTTATATATATTTCTTGTATTTTAAATACCTTTAATAATAAAGATCAATATTAAAAACAACTAGAAAATTCTTTTACCAGGGATGGGAACTTCAAATATACAGATATTGCAAATGTCTCCAAGTACTGTCGAACACCAGGCATATTATTTCTCTACATAAAGATGCATGAAAGTACAACACATTAGAATGTATAATTGTTTCAAAGAATATTGAAATAATGAATTGTTAATATCATATTTACTTACATAAAGAGCTGTATGCAAGTGGTCCATAACTTGGGATATGATTTCTTCGTCAACAAATCGAGACAATATACAAATCATTTGCCAAGCACGAATTTTCCGCCTGTGAGTCTGTCAGAGAAAAAATTAAGAAAAGAATCATTAGAAGGTAGATTGACATAACTAAATAAGAATTGCCATATGTTTATAATAGCATTGAAGAAAGAGGCTATAAACTAACCGCACTGTACTTTTTATATAACTCTTTTGCAAGGTCAGGGTCACTCACCTGCGTTTCAAATAGGGGTGAGCATACAAAAGCAATAACCAGAAAGAATAAAAAACGAAACTGAACCAAAAATAACCTAAACCGAAATAATCGATCAGTTCCGGTTAAGATAGGGCAAAAACCGAACAATTCATTATGGTTTCGGTTTTTCCCTTTTCCCTAACCGAAATTTTCAAATTATCAGAATTAAAAATCTGCAATGATAAGAACAACATAAAACACAAATACAAAAGTTAAATCAAAAGAATGATCTTAAACTACTACTTATAATCAGCAATTATTTGAGTTTTCCCACAAGACTGTCCTTTTGGTCATTTTATTTTATAGGGTTACAAATAATTCTACCAAACAATCAAACTGATTATCAGATTATTATAACTCAAATGTTTTCATAGCATGCTTTCTGGTTTTGATTACTGATTATTCAATATCACATTATCACTTTCACATTGCGCATCCAATCCCCACCCCCCTCAAAATATTTTTGGTTTCGAATTTCTAACACCCTTACCACTGAACATAAGAGCTCAAGTAGGAACATTTTTCCAGATTGTAGGGAAGCACGACTGTTTTCAATTTCATTGTTTGTGCCCGTTTTATCAACCAAATCTGCTAACTTGTTGAACATAACAGCAACAGATACCCTTGCATAGAGCTCCGTGTTGATGAATACCTAAAGATTAAACCAACATTACATAGGATTTGCCTTTTTCAGGAAGTAAGGAACTACGTTCTCGAAAACCCGCTACAAACATCTCCTATTTGTATCAAGCCAGACAAAAAAAAGGGGGGTACCCGCTGCTTGACTTGGCCCCCACAGGAAGTTACTAATATAGAAGCAGTTAATTTGAACAGCTGTTATTTAAACGAATTTTATATATTATGAGATTCTAGTGGGCAATTTAAACATAGCTAATTACCCACCCACCTCGGTTAACTCTGGGTCAGAACTTGTTGACAAGATGGATACTTCAGTCCTTGCATCATGATTTTCAGTAACTTCAGATTCAAAATCCTCATCAAAAGCAACTGGTGAATAAAACATATAAGATTATTAACATCTTATTAGAGAAAACTAGGTATTTTGAGAAAAGAAGAGAAAGAGCGTTTTGAGAAATGAATGTACCAGAACCATAAAGAGTTAACAGTTTTAACTCTTTCATGTAGTACTTTATTGCACTAGGATGTGATAGCCACAGCCCAGTCAAATGCAATGCTGCAAGACGAATAGTACGCGGACTTTTTGTTCCTTCTTCTAGAAGTTTCTCAACAAACTGCAAAAAGATGTTAACTTACAGAACAAGTATTGCACATGCATATACACTACATATTTATGTTATTACATACCCACTTCAAAGGTCCTGGGCTGTTTTCAAATTCATGCATGTCCATATCACTGAACACAGAATCATGTAAAACTGAAGATATAAGTGCAGCAATAGGTGCAATCCTTCGTTTATTACAGCTGACATGTAATAACCAAGAGGACTGAACCAAATGCCACATCATCTACAATATACAAGAAAGATTTTGAATATCTAGGCATTTCATGTAGAAAAATGATATTAATGGGAAAAAATAATAATAATTGAACCTGGACATCAATGACATCAAATGAGGAAGCTGCAAAAATATCCAGCACCAGTCTGACGGATCTTAGCATTGGCAAAACGGAACATTCACCAGCATTTTCAAGGCTGCCAATTATTGAAAATGAAAAACATAAAATGAACGATTCACAGTTTTACAGAAACCAAAGAAAAGAAATTAAGGGCATAATATTAAACAATTCAAAGTCAGACCACTTACCTTTCAACTAAATCACTAAAAATTTTTCTGATCACGGCATCTGAAAAGAAATAATCACAATTCTGCATGTGAACTCTTTGAAAAGCATGTTTTGGTACCGACAAAAGGGATTCCAGGCATTTCCACTGAATTAATCATTAAAGTTAAAACATAAGATATATATATATATATACATATATATATATATGTATATATATATATACATATATATGTATATATATACATATATATATATATATGTATATATACATTTCCTATCTAAAAATCTATGATATCCCTTTTATTGTGTATGAAATTTATTTATATATATGTGTATATATATATACATATATATATGTATATAATATATATGCATATATATGTATATATATATATACATATATATATATATATATATATACATATATATATATATGTATATATACATATATATACATATGTATGTATATATGTATGTACACATATACATATACACATATATGTATATATGTATGTACAGATATACATATACACATATATGTATATATGTATGTACACATATACATATACACATATATGTATATATGTATGTACACATATACATATACACATATATGTATATATGTATGTACACATATACATATACACATATATGTATATGTATGTACACATATACATATACACATATATGTATATATGTATGTACACATATACATATACACATATATGTATATATGTATGTACACATATACATATACACATATATGTATATATGTATGTACACATATACATATACACATATATGTATATATGTATGTATACGTATACATATGTTAAATATACATGTATACGTATACGTGTATACGTGTACGTGTATACGTGTACGTAGACACGTGTACGTATATACGTAGACACGTGTACGTATATACGTAGACACGTGTACGTATATACGTAGACACGTGTACGTATATACGTAGACACGTGTTCGTATATACGTAGACACGTCTACGTATATACGTAGACACGTCTACGTATATACGTAGACACGTCTACGTATATACGTAGACACGTCTACGTATATACGTAGACACGTCTACGTATATACGTAGACACGTCTACGTATATACGTAGACACGTCTACGTATATACGTACACGTACACGTTCCATAAAATTCAAGAAATCACATTTTTTATCACATGTAAATCACATGCCATTTTCCCCTTTTTTTAAACGTTCGTAACTTTTTTTCATGACATCATTTTTTCAAAAAAAATCACCATAAAATTCAGTATTTTTTATCTTTCCAACGCCTACCATATTGATATACTTTTCTAAAAAAATCATACATCCGTTGTTTACATTTGTGTAAATCTAGTTATACACATGTGTATACTGGATTTACACATGTATATATATATAATATATATATACGTATACGTATATATATACGTATATACGTATACGATAGATATACGTATATATACGTATACGTATAGATATACGTATAATACGTATACGTATAGATATACGTATATAACGTATACGTATAGATATACGTATATATACGTATACGTATAGATATACGTATATATACGTATACGTATAGATATACGTATATATAGTATACGTATAGATATACGTATATATACGTATAGTATATATATACGTATATACGTATACGTATACGTATATATATATACGTATACGTATACGTATACGTATAATACGTATACGTATACGTATACGTATATATACGTATACGTATACGTATACGTATATATACGTATACTATATATACGTATACGTATAGTATATATATACTATATATACGTATACGTATACGTATATATATACTATATAACGTATACGTATACGTATATATTATACTATATATACGTATACGTATACGTATATATTATACTATATATACGTATACGTATAATACGTATACGTATATACGTATATATACGTATACGTATAGTATATATATACTATATATACGTATACGTATACGTATATATATATATATATATGTATACGTATATATACGTATACGTATATATATATATACGTATATATATCTATACGTATACGTATATATATACGTATACGTATAATATATATACGTATACGTATCTATACGTATACGTATATATATATATACGTATACGTATCTATACGTATACGTATATATATCTATATATATGTATACGTATTATATACGTATACGTATATCTATATAGATATAGATAGATATATATACGTATATATATCTATACGTATACGTATCTATACGTATACGTATATATACGTATACGTATATACGTATACGTATACGTATACGTATAGCTATATGTGTATACGTATACGTATACGTATACGTACGTATACGTATACGTACGTATACGTATACTACGTATACGTATACGTACGTATACGTATACGTACTATACGTATACGTATCTATACGTATACGTATCTATACGTATACGTATCTATACGTATACGTATCTATACGTATACGTATAGATACGTATACGTATATATACGTATACGTATATATACGTATACGTTATATACGTATATGTATATATAGATATATATAGATATATGTATATATATATAATATATATGTATACGTATATAGGGGAGGGATCAAATGAGAACTAGCTTTTTTGTGAGAACTCTAGGAAACAATCTCAACATTGATATACTTTTCTAAAAAAAAATTGTGAATCCGTTATTTACATATGTGTAAATCTAGTTATACACATGTGTAGTACTGGATTTACACATGTGTAAAACAAATTTCGTTAAAAAAAGGGAATTTTTTTTATTTTTTATAAAAAAATTTTAATTTTTTTATGAAAGAGGGAAAGTAGGGGAACATTTTTGTGTTTTTATTTTTTTTTTATGTTATTTTTTTATTTATAAATTTTTTAAATATGTTTTTGTTAATTACAATTTTGCCATTGAGAACTAGTGGTTGAGATTGGTTCCTAGAGTTCTCACAAAAAAAGCTAGTTCTAATTTGATCCCTCTCCTATATCTATATATATATATATAATATGTATGTATATATATATATGTATATATATATTATATGTATGTATATATATATATATGTATGTATATATATATGTATGTGTATATATATATAATATATATATATATGTATGTATATATATATATGTTGTATATATATATATATGTATGTATATATATATATATACACATATATATCTATAAATATACATATATATATAGATATACATATATATATACATATATATTAGGGCTGTAAACGAGTGACAAAGGGAAAAGAAAGATGACTTCTGAGGAGATTGAGGAGGAGGAAACTAGTTCTTATTTGATCCCTCTCCTATATCTATATATATATATATATATGTATGTATGTATATATATATATGTATATATATATATAGTATGTATATATATATATATGTATGTAGTATATATATATATGTATGTATGTATATATATATGTATGTATGTATATATATATATATATGTATGTATATATATATATGTATGTATGTATATATATATATGTATGTATATATATATGTATGTATATATATATATATATGTATGTATGTATATATATATATATATATATATATATGTATGTATATATATATACACATATATATATATCTATAATATACATATATATAGATATACATATATATACACATATATATATATATATAGTATGTATATATATATATATACATATATATTAGGGCTGTAAATGAGTGACAAAAGGAAAAGAAAGATGACTTCTGAGGAGATTGAGGAGGAGGAGAGAGAGGAAAAGGAAGCCGAGGGGAGAAAGTTCTTCTACCGAGTCTGTAAGGCTCATGGAGTCTGCTATCAAGGCTGCCCCCAGACCAAACATTCAGGATGATGAGTTGAGGGCAGTCAGGATAAACTAGTTACAGACTAGGAACTATGACATAGATAATGTCATTTCTCTCTCCTTAGAGGAGTTGAATGAACTGGTTGACATGAAAGTGTCAAAGGAAAGAAAGGAGGCAGAAGATGCAGAACTACTAATTCAAATCAAAGAAGAGAGAAGAAAGAAAAGATTATACAAGCATGTGCCTAATCTCTCCCGAGTTCAAAAAAGTCCTGCACATGTGGATGTGGTTCAACAAAAACCTCATGTAGATAAAGAAGAAGACAGGATCAAGATGATCAACTACCTCAGTGCCACAAGCCTCTATCAGGCAGATGCACGTCTTCCTTTATCCTATGACTATATTGAGTTTGAGTATCTCAAACAACTTGAACTTAAGATAGTCAAGGAAAGAAAAATCACCAAAAGGAAACTAAAGGAAGCAGCCGCAAGGTCAAGAGCCATCATCTAGAAGAGTATGAAGTCTGCAGACAGACAGAAGATGATGAGCTTCTTGAAGCTGTATGAATTCTCCGGAAGGAGACTTGGCCCTATATCTCTGTCCACTATGGATGAGCATATCAGGGTAATCAAGTAGAAGATCAAGAGTGGAGAGCAAATGGACTTATACTCCCATCCAAGTCAAGCTCTACCTGAAGTGGAGGTTAAGGTTGAACCTCAGACAACACAACCTGAACCTCCTGCTGAGACTCAGCAAGCTTCATCTTCTGATCCACAGCAGGGTCAGACTCCCTCTCCTTCTGAACCTGTGAGAGAGGAAGACCCAACTAAGAAAGACAAAGAAGATCAACCAAATGCTACAGGCCAATCTTCTCAGTTAAAAGGAACAGAAAAGAAAAAAAGGATGGCTTCAAAGCCAAAGACAAAGAAGAAGAAAGAAACATCCTTTTTTGAACCTCAGGATGAGTCAGGACATCCTGAGGATGTGCAGCCAGAGGATGCTCCATCATCTCCCATTCAAACAGCTCCTCTAGCATCAGGAAGACCCATCTTGTCCTGGACATACACCACAAATCCTAAAGATGGCATGTCACTAGAGAACAAGGCATTGAGGATGTCTACATATTGCAAGACATGTTCAATCTGCCTCTGCATGATCTCTTTGATATAAGAAGACATTTTGAGAGTCTGAGTGATCCTGATCATCTCATGAAGAAAAGGATGATAATCATCATAATGAGGATTGTTGATATCTGAAGTCTTCAAAGTGTTTTGCTAGCATCAACCTAGGGGAGTTGGTAAGAATTATATGTTAAGGTTGATACAACTCAAACACTTAAAGTCTCCTGCATGCATACACAAGTGCATTGAAGAAGAATGCTTCGGAAGTTTCACACCAGCAAGAGAAATATTCTAAGTGTGAAATCTTTCGAAGCCAAGACCAATATCTTCCGAAGCCAAAGATGAACTCTTATGAAGCTTCAGAGACTAAGTCTTCCGAAGCCAACACTTGAAGACAGATTTCTTCCGAAGACTTTTAGTATACATGCTTTATCTGATGTATTTTATATAAAGCTGGACCCCTTTCCGCTGCAACTCTGTAAATTCACCAACTTGCATGAGTTGGTGAAAAGGTCCATGCTTTTAATAACTGTACATTGAGGTCTTGAGTCTGTAACTTTCTACTTCATGTACTTTATCCTTGTTGTAATATAATAGGATGTGAGCTATGGCATGTCATAGTCACAAATCAAAAGGCAATCTGCCTTTTGACTCTACAATTGATTTTGTTTGTGTCTAGTCAATTTTATCCGGCTGGCTTTCATAGTATGGCCGACTGTAGGATGTGGTATATGTATCTCAAGTACTTGTAACTTTCCTTTATGCTTTGTAATACTTGTAATAGAACTTGAGAAGGCAATATACTGCAATCTTGAAAACCATCTCCTTCTGTATTTTGCTATCTTGTTCTGTCTCTTATTCACTGTGTTCTTAGTATCATTTCTTGTGGTAATCCAGTTTCACTGTTTGATTAGTCAAGTTAATCTCCTCATTGTGTTGTTGTGTTGTAAGTGACCACCATTCACCGGATTAACCACAAGTAATGATACTAAGAACATGTTCTTTCCGAGAATTCACACTTATGTTAATTCATTTTTCTTATTAGCCAAGACCAATAAAATTCTCGTTTTTCTTATGTTAATTCTTTATACCATCTCTGAAAAATATTTTCAACATGTTCAAGGCACCACTTCACGTGACCTCTGGCTTGGCCTTGAACAAGCTTATGCTCCGCATACCTCTTTCCGAGAATTCACACTTACAACACAACCGCTCAAAATCCAAATGAAAGGTGATGAGACCACAACCGCATATCTTGCCAGGGCACAAAAGTATGCATAGGCCCTTGCAAATATTTGACAACCTATGCCGGAGAAAGATCTGGTTATGTTGGTTGTTGCTGGTCTTCGTGACGAGTACAATGGCATCAAACAAAGCCTTCTCACTACACAATTCACTGTTGTCTTCTTTGAAGTCTGAACTACCGGCTCTTCTTGCAGACCATGAATTATTAATTCAAAAGCCTCCTGCTAACATCTCCCCTGCCCAAGCTTTCACCTGCAGCAGATCAATCTGCTGTTCCAAATGATATTGTCCAGATTCTTCAACAACTAGTCGCTCGTCTGGGTTTTCAGCTACAACCATCCTCAGGCTCGCCTCAAGCATTTTACACCATCAGATCTACTGCTCACCCAACTATTACCCGCAGCCGAGGAAGCCGTGGTGGTCGTGGGGGCAAAATCTCCAACCGTTCTCAGAACATCACTAGTCGCGGTCCAGGTTAGTTTAGTTGGGCCTCAAACCAAAACACTATTTACGGAACTTGTAACAAGTGCGGTATTGGTCATATCCCATCTTAATGCCCGAATAGAGATGCGTCTACTTTTCGGACGCGACAACCGTCCACAAACTATGCTGATTCTCGCTCACAGGTCTCTACTTCATGGCTTCCGGACACCGGTTCCAACAACCATGTAGCACCGGATATGACAGGTTTTGACTCCGCCAAGTCTTATTTTGGTGGTGACAATCTCCGTGTTGGTAATGGTAAGGCCCTACCCATTTTACACATTGGTAATTCTAAAATCTCCTCACCCAACAAAACTTTTCATCTAAACAATATCCTTCATATTCCAGCTATCAAAAAACGTCTCTTGTTTGTACAGAAATTTTGTCACGATAATCATGTTTATTTTGAATTTCATGCAACTTTTTTTTCTGTGAAGGACAAGTCTACACACACTACCCTCCTCACGGGTCCAAGTGACGGTGGACTTAATTCTATCCAACTTCCAATCACACAGTCGATTCCTAAGGTTGCATTTTCAATTGCTCGTGCTATAACAACCACCTTGCATCAACGATTAGGACATCCACACTCTCAGTTGTTTCAAACTATGCTTTCACATTATCATTTACCTATTTCTACAAAGACTTTTAATTTTCATTGTGATTCTTGTTTAGTTGGTAAATCTTCCAAACAGAATTTATTTTCTTTTGATTACAAAAGTACCCATGTTTTGGATTTAATTTTTTGTGATATTTAAGGACCAGCACCTGTAACTTCATTTGATGGTCAATGCTTATTTTCTTGTGTTGATCACTTCTTTAAATTTATGTGGTTGTTTTCTTTAAAACGAAACTCTAATGTGTTTGCAACCTTTAAACAATTTGCCACCATGACAGAACGATAGTTTTCCACTAAACTCAAATATGTCCAAACTAATTGGGGAAGGGAATTTCGAAACCTCTCATCATTTTTTGCTTCACTTGGCATTCTCCATCGTCTCTCTTGGCCTCACACAAGTGAACAAAACGGTATCGTTGAAAGACGCCACCGTCCCATTGTTCAAACTGGTCTAACCCTTATGGCACAATCTCATGTTCCTTAATGTTTTTGGCACTATGCTTTTGAAACTGCTGTTGATTTAATAAAAGAATGCCTTCTCGTGCTAAGTCCAATATATCTCCCTTTGAACACCTATTCAAACGGAGACCAGCTTTTTCCTTTCTTCGGGTTTTCGGTTGTCAATGTTTTCCTCACCTCCGACCCTATATTCCAAACAAAATGGATTTTAGGTCTACACCGTGTGTTTTTCTTGGTTATAGCACTTCTCATCATGGATACCTATGTTTAGGTCTCCGAACGCATCTACATTGCTCGTCATGTTCGATTCCATGAACACACATATCCTTTTCAGATGTTGCTTTTCCCCCTTCCTTTTCAGATGCGGACTGGCTGGGTGCCCGGATGACCGTTGATCCACGGGCGGATATGCTATCTATCTTGGGTCAAATCTGGTTTCACGATCCGCCAGAAAACAAAAGATTGTATCTCAGTCATCCACTGAATCTGAGTACAAAGCCATGGCCGATACAGTTGCTGAATTGATCTGGCTTGAAACACTTCTGACAGAACTTCGTGTTCCTTTAATTTCGGCTCCTGTTCTATGGTGTGACAACTTGGGAGCCACGTACCTTTCTGCCAATCCAGTATTTCATGCCAGAACGAAGCATGTGGAAGTTGACTTTCATTTTGTTCGAGAGGAAATTGCTCAAAGAAGGTTACTTGTTCAGTTTATTTCTACACATGATCAAATTGCTGACGTGTTTACAAAACCACCGCCATCAGACCGCTTTCTCCTATTGAAGTCCAAGCTAAGAGTTGGTCCCCGGCCTTTAGCTTGAAGGGGAGTATTAGTCCATATTCTTAAGTTTGTGATTAGGCCCGGCCCTAATACATATATCAACCAGCCCTAATATATTGTGTATTGTTCTATATATAGGATCTATGTTTTCCATTATTCAATCATCAATAATACAATCATTCCTTGTTTTACTGATTTGCATGTGATAGAAAATAAGTGGCTCAAATTTGTTCCTAGAGTAGTGTTGCAAAAATCAGAAAAATCGCAGATTAATCGGTAATCGGCACATCACCTAGGAAATTTGGGCTAATCGGCCAATTAATCGTTAGGCGGTCAATGGAGGTCAATCGGACCTAGGCGGACCCTAGGCAGAGCTAGGCGATCTTAATCGGCCAAAAAAACTGTAATTCCGGCGAAATTCCGGTAGGGTTCCAGCGAGATTCCAGCGACCTTCGCCGGAAGGTCAAAAATTCCGGCCAAAAATTAAAAATTCCGGCTAAAATCTGGAAATTCCGGCCAAATATGTTAGTCTATATATAAAACTTAACTTTTTAATTAATTTTACATATGAAAATGTATGTATTTATATATAAAACTGAAATTATATATAACAACCCAATCCGATTAATCCAGATTAATCTCGATTAATCGCTAGTCCCTACTTCGCCGCCCGACTAGTGCCTAGCGATTTTTACAACATTGTCCTAGAGTTCTCACAAAAAATGGTGGTTCTCAAGATAACCCTACCATATATATATATATAGATATATATATATAGATATATTATACATACATATACATATGTATATATGGAAATAATCTTCCAGGTTAGTTGCCAAATTATATATGTATATATGTGTATATACATATACATATGTGTGTATATACATATACATATGTATATATGTGTGTATACATATACATATGTATATGTGTGTGTATACATATACATATGTATATGTGTGTATACATATACATATGTATATGTGTGTGTATACATATACATATGTATATGTGTGTGTATACATATACATATGTATATGTGTGTATACATATACATATGTATATGTGTGTATATACATATACATATGTATGTGTGTATATACATATAGATATGTATATATAAAATATTAAAAAGAAAATTCAATATAATATTGGAGATGTTTACCTTCCAGTCAATTAATATTGCTCTTCGTGCACGTGTCAAATATCCAGCATCAATGAGATTACTGATGTTCCCTAGAAATAGCTGAACAAAATAATCTATATGCGGTTTGACTTCAGCCTCCGACGCCGAATTATTATATGGTCTAGTTAATAAAGATAATGCTGAAGAAGAACGCATTAACACAAGTGATTTCAGAACATAGTGTAATGCTTCATATCCTCCTAGGTAGATTTCTGCCGTAGTCTGCATAGAGAACTAAATCAACTAGTAACTAGCCAGGTTGGGTACCGGTCAAAACAAGAAGTGTTAGGTTGGCCTAAAATACTTATTGACAGACTATTTTAGCTTTTTGTATATAATTCTTGTTGATTAAAAAATTATATTGTTTCAATAGTAGTATTAACTATTCGAGTAAAAAAATTATGCATTAAACATACACTTTGTACGACTTACACACATTTGACCATTTTCTTTTCCACTATATTTTCTGTTTTGAACATTTGACCATTCGAGATAAAAGCATAATCGGGATAAATAAGTAAGGTCTAACTGGTACCTTTACAAAAGCCAAAAGTACAATAACATGAAAATTACCTCCGAATTACTTGCTGGGCAGGAAATAATCTTCCAGGTTAGTTGCCAAAGAACATCTAGAGCAGAAACCAAAGAATTCTCTTCTTGAAATTGTTCACAATATGAAGAGATAGATGCAAGAGTCTTGACTGATATTATCTGTACACATAAAATGAACAACATATCACCACCATAAGAACCAAATCGTTTACGATTAGTATCCATTTATAAGCAATAAGATTACTAAACAAAGTATATTGAGAATAATACAGCTTGCAATACTGCAGTATTTTTAGAAGATGACAAACGCCGTTGACTAAGTCCACCTAGCCTCCCTTTAATGGATGAGGGCAAGTTTGTATCCCCGCCTTCCTTAGACCAGAAAACAGAGCATGTTTGTTTGGTATATGACACCAGTTCCTCCTGCATAGAACACATGTCAACAGTGGACTTTGACCACTAGTGCCTAAATAAGTATGATACAATGACAATAAATACCAATATGATGGTGAACGATTCACTAAAGTTATTAATAATTATTGACGTATCCATAGAACTTGTGTTATCAATTGTTCTGAAATTCATTTCATGGAGTTCTTGAATGATACTCAAGAGGAGAATCATATATTTTACTGGTAACCACTCCCTGGAATCATTCATCTTGCAGAGGTTATTGCCATGTGTATGAATAAACTGCACGAACAGATACAAGTAAGTGAATCCTGTAAACGAAATTATGTACGAGGTTATAAGTAAGATCTTTTTGTGTAATACAAGGTACTTGGTGCATGAAAGTTAAATATCAACCTAAACCTTTCCTTATTTTGAAGTTCTCCTCATCTCAGTTAAACCTTAATTTGTAGTCTACCTTAAGTTCAGCCAGTGGTTAACCCCTATATCTCAAAAAAAGACTTTCCAGTAGGATTAGTTCCATGACAAAAAGGACTCACCACTGATCATCTAATTTCATAAAACTATAGGTTTTATATTTGATATGCCAAACAAATGAACAAGTTACTAGAAATAGAAGGCAGCCCTAACATTTCATAAAATCCTGTCTGTTTCAGGGTGACCTCAGCATCAAGAAACAATGCGAAATATCAATGATCAAATAGGGTAGGATGGAATAATGAACCACATTTCCTATCTGAAAGTGGATAATACACCTTTTATTGTGGATGGATTTATGGTTTCTGTCCATTCAACACAAAAAGACAAAAAGTTAAAGGGCATCAGTATATTAAAGTAAAAGCAACTCGGAACTCAAACCATGGAGAATTGTGTTCTCCTCATTTAGTTTCTTAGCAGTTTAGACTTACGAGATGAGAGAAATGTGTTATAATATAAATTTGTTTATGTGTGTGTGTGATACAAATCAAGGGGGTCCAAAAGAATTATTAGTCTATACTAGAAGGGGGAGAGGGAAAAGTGGCTAAAAGGTCCCTTGAAGAGAAAGTTATAATAAATAGGAAGGGATATTGTATGGGGAGTTAGTTATGATTTTGTTAGCCAGTTAGTGGTCCTGACATTCTTGTCAAGGAATAGGGTATAGCCCTGGATTGTAATCATCTCTTACATTTCCATTTTGTGTATCTCTTTAATATTCCATCAAACATTCCCTTTCTAATCATCACTCTTACATTCGTTTGATCCATTTCATCATCAACAATTATTTGTTTCATCCAAATATATATAAACCCTATCATTGGCCCGACTCTGCTCGAGACCTGCTGTTGTTCGTAATGGAAACCCGCACCACCGCTCACATCGATGCTCAAGACCTCACCGTCAAACAGTCACAGTCCGATGTTAATGAAATCAAATCCACTTTGAAGGTGTTAGAAGATGACAAAGTGGAAGCAGTCGAGTTTCGTAAGGTATTAATCGACTGGATGAAGCAATTTGAAAAGAAATTGGATTTCCGGGATCGACACCGGATCCTCCGAGGGTTTTGGTATCAAATTGACTTCGGGCCCTCCTTCCGATCTTCCGTGGGCAGTGAAGGTGAAACTTCCCGAATTTAGTGGTTTTGACCCGCAAGAGTGGATTCAAAAAGCTACTTTGTATTTTGACATGAACCATACTTCTTCCACCGATTGTCTGCAACTTGCTCGTCTAAGTATGATCGATGTGGCGCAGCACTGGTTCACAATCATTACCCAGATCCGACCTTCTATTTCTTGGGTCTGACAAGGTACTACCGTAAGTTTGTTAAAGATTATGGCAGTATTGCTCGCCCTTTGACTGCACTAACTAAGAAAAACTCTTGTGTGGACGCCAGCAGCCCAACAAGCTTTTGAACAACTAAAAAATACGTTAGTGTCGGCTCCCGTACTCGCGCTACCAGAATTTAAAAGTCCTTTCGTTGTCGAATGCGATGCTGGGTGTGGCATCAGAGCAGTTCTCATGCAGCATAAGAAACCAATTGCTTATTTCAGTAAAGCACTAAGTGATCGAAATCTATCCAATTCTGCATATGAACGGGAGTTAATGGCTTTGGTGTTGGCAGTTCAACATTGGCGACCGTATTTGCTTTAGAGTAACGTTATTAAAGAAAATAATAAATACGAAGCTATGAAATACCTGCAATAAAGAATCTAATTGATCTTCTTCTACTATTGTAAGAAACAATATGCGCACCCATCTTTTTGATTTAAGCTCCCACATCTCCAAGTCTTCGTCATCATAATTGACTATATCATTGGTTGAATGATTATGCTTTATAAAACTTAAAGGAAATTCATTAAGATTTTTCATGAGCTTGACACCAATAATGTCACTAAAAGCTTGCTTTCTATAACCTCGAAGCCAGTGTTGCACTTTTACTCTTATAAACCTAAAAAATGACAGTGATAAAGTAAATAACAAAATGAATAATTGTAAAAACCAACAAAAGAAAGCAAAATTAACAGACACTTACCACCATAATTAAGGAACTCCGGAGGGAAAGAAGAAATAAAGTGAAGAAGGGAGTCAAAAGGCACATCAGATGATGACATCACCAAAACAATGGCATCCAAAATCTTTCCACACACTGCAAGTAATAATCTAGTAAACAAATTGTCAAAAAAATTAACTGACCTAGAACACTATTTGATGATTTTCTGTAACTTTTTTTGTATATAACTAGTGTGTTAATTATGCTTACAAAAACAATATTATTACAATATTAATCTATTTTTGTTGTATAAAGACATTTAAAAGGCTTTATATAGTACACACATAAAATGAGGGGCGTTCAACCAATTTGACATGTCTCCTTTTTAAAAAAAATAATTTGGATCTGTTGACTCACTAGAGATGAACATTACTCTAATCCACTCATTCACAAGTAAAAGGGTCAAAACTTCCACCTCTATGAAATATATATAGCAGATTAGGAATATTCAACCTTTAAGACGATAATTAGGATTAAAATGCTGTTTGCTGCTCTCAATAATAAATCTGAAAACATCAAGTAATGCCGTCTTATCATTGTAAGTACAATCTCCATCACATTGTTCCCCTTCATTCTTGTCAGGTGTCAGAATTCCAGCAGCAGCCGCCGCCACACATTCAGCAAGACTCATCAGCCCAGCTCTACCAAAAGAATATTTTTTTACAAGAGAAGCAAGATTGCTCATAAATGGCATCTGTTCCCTGATTGATATATACATTTGTATGAGGTACTGATACATAACAAAGTACATTTGAACACAAACATTTTACCGTTCACTTAGGCACATAGTATATTGCTGCATGAATGTGCTAGCTCTGTCAATTGTTCTTGAAGAGTACACTCCTTTAAGTCCTACAGAAATTAAATAACAGGTGATGCGATCAGTGGGCAGTAAATATTTTTAAAATAAAAGATATGAATAGAAGTAAAACAAAAGAGAGAAAATATATAAAGCGAACCAAATTCTTTGTGATGGACAGGATCATTCAACCCTTGTATGAGAGGACCAAGTACAAAATTTCTAGATACAAATTTTGAGTAATTTCCATGATTTTGCCACTCTGTCCCAAAAACTGACTGCATGATTAAACCCCGTACTGCAAATATTAAAAAACATGTGAGGAACACACTGAAGATTCTAAGCACACTGCACACTGCTAATAAACTGTGATAATTTACTGGAAACCAACCTTCAACTAATATTTATTTTAGAGATAAACATTTTGACCAATTTATATTCAAAATCATGTTTGAGTTATGTTTAGTCTCTAACATGTTAAACTTCTAACTAAAAACAAATATGAGTCAAACAGGTTGAAAGTGATCATCCAATGTGTAAAACCTTCTTAATCACTTTGTGGATCATAATACTGTAATAATATATTTTTGCACCCATATAAACAATATAGGTGTTTATTAAAAAAAAACAGTTTGTGGATTAACCCAATCCAACCTGGTCCATTTTAACAGCCCAATTTGAAACCACTACTATATCTGAAATGCATATTGCTTGCCTTGAGGATTATCATGGCAAAGGCCCTGTTGCCACAGTACAGCTAACCAATCAAATATATCTTCTAATGTTTCCATTGGATCAAGATGAATCCTTTCACCAACAGGCTCTATGGAATTATCAGATGGATAAGATGTATGAAGCAACAAATTCATCTGCATAAAATTCAAAGTTTACGTTAAACTCATAGAAACACAGATTTTTGTTAGGTTATATACCCCCTAAATAGCCCATTGGATGAGATCCCTCTTCTATAAATAAAAAAAACCAAGTAAATGAAGTAAAAATTACAACATATACACAAGACCGATTTATGCTTTACTATCTCTGATTACATGGTATCAAAGCCAAGTATTTTGAGTTCATGCATACAGGGAGAGTACCCTATTTTGTTACTCAAGTGCACTTTGAGCATCTGTTCAGAAATCTTTTTTCGGGTGTGTTTTGCGTCACAGCATCGCTACCATCGTCTTCAGCAACCCTAATTAGGGCACCCAAAATTTTGCCAACCAAGCGCCGTCGACACGCCTCCACACACCATCCTTATCCACTGACCTTTTTATCTCAACATAATTATGGGCATAGAGATGCTTGCTGAAATCCGGTAACCATACCGAATGACACCCAATCAAAAGTAAGTGCCACCTTCGAGGTACCTTTTGATGATGGCGGCACTCAATGCCGCCAACTAGCTGGAGCCCTTCACTGTCTCACATTTGCTACTCTCAATATTAGCTAAGCGGTTCAACAAATGTGTGCACATGCATGCTCCCCGAACCACTCATCTGAATGCTTTAAAGAGAAAGTTGATTGGCCGGCTCTCCGAACATTAGATGTTGCACCTCTAGCTATCGCGTCTATCGTGTTTGTGTCTTATCGTGTTCGTGTCTTATCCTGTCGTGCCTGATCTGTTATGCCAGCCCTACTTACAACTAGTTTTTGAATGGCTTACAACTGGTTTTGAATGGCTTACAACTAGTTTTTGAATGGCTTGTGTAATACATGTAGACCCTTGCGTGAAAATGTATAGCTTATGTGATTTTCAATCTAACCCT
Organism: Flaveria trinervia; assembly: GCA_025506515.1. Classification (NCBI taxonomy): domain Eukaryota; kingdom Viridiplantae; phylum Streptophyta; class Magnoliopsida; order Asterales; family Asteraceae; genus Flaveria; species Flaveria trinervia. The sequence goes on from JACCIX010000178.1 coordinate 103,322, forward strand.
TGAATGGCTTGGGACTACTTTTGAATGGCCTGGAACTAGTTTTAAATGGCTTGCGTAATATGTTTCAACCTTGCGTATATATTATTATAACTTATGTAATATATTATATAACTTGTGTGATTTCATAAATTATTACGCAAGAGTTTTTGTCCGCCGCTTCATAATAACGCTTGAATATGAAATTACCTTGTTACATTTTTTAGTAAAAAAGTTGGAATTATCACAGAACGCATATCATGGGCAGCCATTTTTAAACGGACACCCAGATTGCTTTGTACGATTAGCATGTTTTTAACACTTTGTATAGTAACCGGCCCATATATACATATATATAGGCATACATATATACACATATATATACATATAGGTATATATACATGTATACATGTATATATACAAATATATACATCATACCTTTATATATGTATATATACCTATCTACATGTATATATATACACAAGGGTGAGCCACCTTAAAAACCATGTTATAATGAAAACCATAAAAACCAGAGATTACATATATGCAAGCACGTGTTACAAAGTGTACAACTAGTAATTACGTAAATGAAGAGGTTATGTATATGTAAGTACGTGTTACTAAGTGTACAACTAAGAGTTACGTGCATGTATCTCATACAAGTTACGTATATGTAAATCGTTCTGCCATTATAGATGTTCCTTGGAGTTCATATTAAATACATATAATGATCTCAAAAGATAATGTTGAAGTTACTAAAATATACTTCAAACAATTAAAAAGTTAAACCAATTACAATTATGTGATTGGGTTGTGGTGGTTTTCAATTATAAACATAGTTTTCATTTGATCCATCTCCTATATACATATATGTATATATATACGTATATATGTGTGTATATATACATATAGATGTATACATATGTATATATGAATGTATACGTATAGATGTATACATATATATATGTATGTATATATTTATATACACATATGTATACACATATGTATAAATCTATACGTATACATACATATATATACATATGTATACATCTATACGTATATATACACACATATATGTGTATATATACGTATATATGTGTGTATATATACGTATAGATGTATACATATGTATATATATATAGAATGTATACGTATAGATGTATACATATGTGTATACATATGTGTATATATATACATATACACATATAGATATGTGTATACATATGTATATATATACATATACACATATAGATATGTGTATATATATACATATACACATATAGATATGTGTATACATATGTGTATGTATATACATATACACATATAGATATGTGTATACATATGTGTATGTATATACATATACACATATAGATATGTGTACATATGTGTATGTATATACATACACACATATATATATGTATGTTATATATATATACACACATATATATATGTATGTATTATATATATATATATACACACATATATATATGTATGTATTATATATATATGTGTGTGTATATATATATATATGTATATATATATATATGTATGTATATATATATATATGTATATATATATATGTATGTATATCTATATATATGTATGTGTATATATATATATATATACACACATATATGTATACATATGTATATATATGTATGTATACGTATAGATGTATACATACGTGTATACATATGTGTATATATATATACACATACATATACATACATATATATACATATATACACACACACATATATATATGTGTATAATGTGTGTGTGTGTGTGTGTGTATATATACATACATACATACATATATATATGTGTGTGTAATATATATATATAATATATATATACACATACATATATGTATATGTATATATACATATATGTATAATGTGTGTGTGTGTGTGTGTGTATATATATATATATGTGTATAATGTGTGTATATATATGTATGTATATATATACATATATATATATACATACATATATATATATATATACGTATATATATATATTATATATATATATATATATAATATATATACGTATATATATATATACGTATGTATATTATATCTATATGTATGTATATATATACGTATATGTATATATATGTATGTATGTACATACGTATATGTATATATGTATGTATGTACATACGTATATGTATATATATGTATGTATGTACATATATATATGTATGTATGTATATATACACACATATGTATACATCTATACGTATACATCTATACGTATACATATGTATGCATCTATACGTATACATATGTATACATCTATATGTATACATATGTACATCTATACGTATACAAATATGTATACATCTATACGTATACAAATATGTATACATCTATACGTATACATATATGTGTATATATATACATATATATATATATGCACGGATACATTGTATATATTAAAGAGATTTGTATTTTAAATATTGTGATTCTATCCATACTTAGAAAGCAAGCAATTCAGTATAGTGATTAGAAGGGTCCTTGTCTTGTTACTTCTAAAGCTAGTTTTAAGTACCTTATTAGCTTTGTTGACGCCTATTCTCATGTTGCGTGGCTTTATTACCCATTTTAAAGTATTCTCACATTTTTGCTCATTTGTTGCCAAAATAAAAACTCAATTTGGTGTTTTGGTCCATACAGTAACAAATGAATATTCCAAAAAAGTTTTATTTACGTCCTTACAGTTAGGTTCTAACATGAACATGTTAACACGACACGAATTTAACAGGTTTCGTGTTTGACCTAAACGGGTTTTGCGTCTTAAACAGATCAACCTGTTGAGAAACGATAAATTTCGTGTCTAAACAGGCTAATACATGTTAACCTATTAAGATGAATTATAAAATCTGTTTATAATAATAATTTTAAAAATAATTAAATATACATAATATTTAAACGAAATCCTAACTTCAAACTCCAGTCCCCCACTTCCCCTACAGCCCACTTCGATACTTCCCTTCCCCATTCCCATCCCCCATTCCACAAACAGCTGTCACCGGCACGTCCATCGTCAACGGCACGTCCATCGTCAACGGCACGTCCATCGTCAACGGCACGTCCATCGTCAACGGCACGTCCATGATCACTGGTGCTCTCACCACACATAGAAAAACCGTAGGGACGTCCATCATCGTCGGCGCTTGAGTTTCTCAAGATCTTTCATCACCATCAGTCCCTTCGCATTCGCATTCCGTCTGTCCGACGTCATCTTAGTTAAATCCCACCACCACCATAGTCGACTAACCAAGCACCATCACCACCATCGTTTGATCCAGTAAAGATTTCAGATTGCTAACTTGTTTTTCGTCATTTGAATTTGTTTGTTGTTCGACTTAGTACTCAGATTGTCGAACATCTAGTTATTTTGGTTTCATTAAACAGATTCTAAACATGTGATATTACATGTGTTCCTAAAAAGGTCTCTAAACAGGTTTATTTCATGTAACCTGTTTCTTAATAGGTTTGTTTTCGCGTTTGAAAAAAATATGACACGATAAGTTATCTTGTCATGTTCGTGTCTAGCATGTCAGATCATCATATCTTATCGTGTCATGTCTAACCTGTTATGTCTGCCCTACTTACAATCGTATATGCTTTAACATAGGCATTCTTCATGAGTCATTGTGTCATCATATGCAAACACTCTAGCCTAAAATGTAGTCCCGCACAACTACCATATTCTCAAAGTTGGTCGCACTGTACAATTACAAATGACTATCCTTATACCTTTTTGGGTTGATGCAATCTACTAGTTATTTTCTCAGTAATTGAATGCCTTCTATAGTTTTGGCGGTGGCATTCCAATTTCGATTCCATTTCTAGAAACCGTTTTTATCTTATCCCACTTAAGGCATTGTTTTATTCGTGATACACATAATTTGGTCTCCAAATTAGATCCAAAGTCCCTCAAATAGGTGTTCCTTGGCTACTCTTATCTTCAAAAAGGGTATAACTATTTTTCTCCTATCCTCCAACGTTATATTGTATCTCGAGCAGTTATATTTTGTGAAGTTGTTCCTTTCATTCGAGTGTTACACTCACATCTTTTAAGGGAGATCGATGACTTATTAGTCTACCCCTTACCCATGGATCTACTATTGGGTTTGTGGAGTCTTGATTTAGGCTCGGGTTAAAAGACAACTTAATGGCGGATTAATTAAATTAAAGACCTGGCCCGTTTTTTATTTAATTTTGGCCTATTAGGGTTTTTTTAGGGATTAAGTTGTAAACCCTATCTATTTATATTGTGTATTGTACTTGTAATTCCTCACGAGTGAGGCAGAAAGCAATAAAAGTATTATCCTGGTTGCAACCCGTGGATGTAGGTCACATCGACCGAACCACGTTAAATCTCGCGTGTTCATCTTTGTTATTATTTTCTCTCGCAGTTCGATTGTGTTTGTGTGTCGATCTATACCCGGATCCTTAACAAGTGGTATTAGAGCTACGGCTCGTTACGTACGGGAAACACAACGTGAGAGAAAAAGGTTGTCCATCTAGGTTTTTTTTTGGTGTCAGAAGGCAGTTGTCATAATCCTGCGATCAACCAAAAGTCACAAAAGCTACCAAGATTCAAAGTCGTGATATTCTCAGGTGCGTTGTTGAACTCATTTGTTTACTATTTTTTTAAGACTTGGGAAGAAGGGTAGTGTTCAATAGAACAACACTCAAGTTCAGGCAGCCGGCCACAGTTGTGTTTGGCACTACTTTCAGTCTTGACTTGATTAGTAAACAGATTGTAGTTGCGATAATGGCTGAGAGCGGAAAACTTCAGATTGAGAAGTTTAATGGAAACGACTTTGGTTGGTGGAAAATGAAAATGGAGGATTTGCTTGTTCAAAAAGACTTGGATGTTGTTTTGGGTGATAAACCAGAAAAGATGGAAGCAACTGAGTGGAAAACTTTAGATAAAAAGGCCAAGGCAGTTATTAGGTTGTCGCTGACAAAAGATGTTGTGTTCAACATTCTGAAGAAACTACAGCGAAAGTTATCATGGATGCGTTATCTAATATGCATTGTTTTAAAAAACGTTTGAGGCGTATGTATTGAGGCGCGCCTTGAGGTGAGGCGGCCAGAAATCGTTTCTGAAGCGCCGCCTTATAGGGTCAAGCTTGTGCGTACACCTCTGGTGGCCGAGGCGGTACACAGAACGCAAAGGGGGGGCTTTCTTTTGAGGCGGTCTATTTTGGGCGGGACAAAAAAATACCCACCGATAGTAATAGGGTGGTTTTGGAACAGAGATGAAGAACAAAGACCGAGATAAAGCATTCGATTTTCACTTTATGTATGGTTCTGAGATTGACCCAGCCTCAATCGAGAGTTGCAAGCCTTCGATCCAAACCTGTAAGCCTTTGGTTCTTTGTTACCTATTGCTGTAAAGATGGAGGTGTGGAGGAACGATATATTGGAAGCGGCGCCTGCAAGTTGTGGTTTGATTTGAGGATTAAACCTAAATTTTAAGAATGTTTCTTTTATGTGAGCCCAGATTTGTTTTTTAAAATGGGCCTTTAAGTTTATTAAGTTGGGTAATGGGCTTAAATAGAATTAATTGGGTAATGGGCTTAAATAGAATTAGTTGTGTCTAACATTAACTTCAAGTCAGTTAATTATAAGCTATATATATAATTTTTATATTTATTTATCATTTTCGCCTCGGGTTTACGCCTCGTTTCGCCTCGAGGCTAACGCCTCGTGAGGCGATGGGAAAACGCCTCGAGGCTCGATTTCGTTCTTTTAAACCTTGCTAATATGTACGAGAAGCCTTCGGCAGCAAATAAAGTTTTCTTGATACAAGAGCTGGTTAATACAAAGATGAAAGAAGGAAGTTCAGTTTTAATGCACATCAACTTAAACTCTATTTTGTCAAGACTTGGGTCAGTTGGCATCAAATTCGAGGATGAGGTTCAGGCTCTACTACTGTTATCATCATTGCCTGATAGATGGGCTGGTACTGTTACGGCGATTACTAGTTCCACCAGCACGTTCACTTTAAAAGGGATTCGAGATATCATTATGGGCGAAGACGTCAGACGAAGGGATTCAGGTGAATCATCAAGTGAACTACTGAATGTTGGCAGAGGAAGAAAGAATAACAAAGGTAGTGGGAGCAAGTACAAGAAAAGGAGTTAGTCTAGGGCTCGGAATGACGTGACATGTTGGAACTGTAAATAGGTAGACACTTCAGGAATCAGTGTCCGAATGATCAAAAATAAGTTAACACTGTAGCAGACTATTGAGACGATGATGCTTTAATCTGTAGCGTGGAGAGCAGTGGGATTCCTGGGTCATGGATTCTGGAGCTTCGTTTCATGCTACCCACAGCAGCGAAGCATTACATAATCTAAAAAAAGGGGATTTTGGTAAGGTAAGACTGGCGAACAATGATGCTCTTGATGTTACAGGCATGCATGACATGAATTTAGTTACTTCAACTGGTTCATGGACTTTGAAAGATGTCAGAGTGATTCCTGATTTGAAAAAACAATTGATTTCTGTCAGTCAGTTGGATGAACAGGGACATGAGTGGAAAGTTGTTAAAGAGAATCTTGTCATTGCTCGTGGAAAGAAAATGGGTTCATTATATATGGTCAGTTACCATCCGAAGGAAATGACATTCCATTCAAAAGAAGACTAAAATTCAGTTCACAAAATCTCGTGGGCAGAAGAAGGTTTGCTTTGCAAGTAAGAAACCTAGAGTCATAGGAAGATTCAGAGTGAATGTGCATGGAAGAGTTCAGGAAAACCAGTTAAAGGATTTCGTGGCAGTAGGAGCACAGGTTGTGCTTCAGTTACAGTTCCTAGACGACAGTAGGTTAAAAGAACTAATATTCCATCTAATAATATCTCTCCAGATAGTTACTTGCTAAATATGAAGAGTGTTTGTTCTCAGGGTGTTCCAGGATCTGGTAGTTTGTTCCGGTGGGAGCCAGTAGGGACGGAGAACGGGTCAGGGGCAAATACAACCGTGACTGATATGTTGAAGCTCGGGGGAGCTTCAACAGGCCTTCAGGTTAACTGATGAGAAGGCCGCTGCAACCAGGAAGACGAGGAAGATTACAAGAGTACAAGTGATCACAAGGGAAGGCAGTTTGAAGATGATCAAGCCTCCAAGTGGGAGATTGTTGGGTTTGTGGAGTCTTGATTTGGGCTCAGGTTAAAAGACAACTTAATGGCGGATTAATTAAATTAAAGACCTGGCCCGTTTTTTTTTTAAATTTGGCCCATTAGGGTTTTCTTGGGGATTAAGTTGTAAACCTTAATTTTATCTATTTATATTGTGTATTGTACTTGTAATTCCTCACGAGTGAGGCAGAAAGCAATAAAAGTATTATCCTGGTAGCAGCCGTGGACGTAGGTCACATCGACCGAACCACGTTAAATCTCGCGTGTTCATCTTTGTTATTATTTTCTCGCAGTTCGATTGTGTTTGACTTCAAAGTAGTCTAAGATCCCAGAGCAATGCCTAATCTGTGAGCAGTCTAAAGTCCTTGAGCACCCGTCTGCCTCTCAGCAATCGCATGGTACTTGACCCTACTTTTCAAGTACATCATTGGCGACACGCTCCACATTAGATCCTGCTCCTATACCGCCTACTTCGTCGACAAATTCACCTAGTGACCCTATTGACACCAATAACCTACTACACTATAGAAAGGCTATTGCTTCATATGTTACTTACGATAGATTATCACCAACTTCTTGTTCATTTTTTCCACCTTAGACTATGTCTCTCTTCAAACTATAGGTACTTTAGCTCATGCTAGATGGCATAATGCTATGATTATAAAGATGGCGACTCTTGATCATAATGGTTCTTGGATGATAGTTGATTTACCTGTTTAATTGGTTCCAAATGGGCATTCAAGGTGAAGGTAAAGCTAGAGGGTTCCTTCGCATGATTAATGACTCATTAGTGGCTAAAGGTTATGCTTAGACATATGGGATAGGTTGTTTTAAAAAATTCCCCGCTCACCAAATTATCATATGTCTGACTATTTATCTATTTGGCTACCACATTTAATTAAGGTCCTCAACAATATAATGTATAGAATGTTTTTACATGGTGATCATAAAGAAGTATATATAAAGCAACCACCTAGGTTTGTTGCTCAAGAAAAGTATGGAAAAGTGTGTATGCTAAGAAAGTCTTTATACGACCTTAAGCAATCTCCTTATGTTTGGTTTAGAAGATTTATTATATGGTTACCAATTTGGTTTGAACGGAAGTTCGTATGATCATTCAATGTTCTTTTCATCATCTAACTTAAGATGTATGCTTCTAGCTGTATATGTGAATGATATAGTGATTACTAAAATTGATGAAATCAGCGTCTAGAAATTAAAGGACTTTCTTGGAACTTGCTTTCAAACAAAAAATTAGGGTCTACTAAAGTATTTCTTGAGAACTAAAGTCTCTCATAATAAAGAAGGCATCTACTTAGATCAGTGAAAATATGTTAGAATGTTCAATGATTGAAGCAAAGAGTTATGATGTTTCGATGATACCAAATGTTAAGTCAAAGGCTCATTTAGCGGGCTACTTGAAGATCTAAAAAGTATAAAAGAATTGTTGGGAAGCTAAATTGTCTTAACGTGTACTCGCCTTAACATTATCTTTTTGGTAAGCATGATACTCAATGTATGTCGTCACCTAGAACCATACATTTGGAAATTGTTGGTCATATTCTTAATTACCTAATAGGACCTCTTGATCATGTCATATTATAACCATAATCAACCACATCATAGGAGGATTTACAATGTTAACTATGATGAAAACCCCACATGTAGGCAACTCACTACTGTTTATTGTGTTTTTGTTAGGGTAGTCTTATGTCATGGAAGAGTAAGAAGTAGAATGTTGTATCTCGATCAAGTGCAGCGATAGAATATAAAGTTGTGGCATAGACTACTTGTGAATACGTTTGGATTCGTAATCTGCTTGGTGAGATTTGGTTCACATAACATTAACCAATAGATCTTTGGTGTAATAATTGGACAGTTATTCAAATTCTAGTAACTTAGTATTTCGAGAAAAACCCAAACACAATGAAGTAGATTGTCACCTCACTTGGGAGAAGCATGAAAACGAGACGGTCACTACCCCTCATGTTGAATCAAGGTAACCGATGTATTTACTACAACCTTAAGTGAAAATTGAATTTGCCACATTTGTAATAAGTTAGGCATAATTATTATTTATTCCCACACTTAACAAGAACTGTTGGATTATATAGTCTACTAAATAATCCAATGGGCTTTAGTGTTTAGCTTACATGAGTTCCTTCCTTTATTAATGCAGAGTCAAGGATGTAGAAATTACAACAAAAACACAAGGTTCATTTATTGCCTTGCTTTGTCTGGGATTACAGTTATGTAGAATTGAACTTTCAACATCTATGGAAATAAATCAGCATAAGGTGGTCTAGTGGTAAGACATTTGAAAGGTTCCCCTAGAAACCCATGTTCAAACTTCCCTAGGTAAACATTTTGATGGCCATCACCATTCAAAAATAGTATTTGGGGATTAAATTTACAAATATACAACATTATGGATGATAGGGCTACAAAGTTCTTGTTAGGTTATGCATTTTAATATTGACCACAAACATGAATTTCAATAAATTCTTTATTGATTATATTATCAATTTTAAGTACTATAGAATGAAAAAGAATATTATGATATACTTTAAAACTATAGAAAATAGAACTATGATTCCTTCATTTACCCTCTATCTGAAAATGTATACAAGAAAAATAAAGATAGAAAGAAAAGTCAGTTCAAACCTGGTAATTCCATGCAGCTTCCACAAGATGAGTACCATACTCTTCAAGCATTTCATACAAAAGAAAAAATGCACCCCATTTCCGCTGACTTGTTGAATCAAAATCAATTGAATCACATAAGTTATCCAAACCAAGAGTTTTTGCTTCTTTGTTAGCCCACCGCTCCCTTTTGGTCAAACCATGAGAGATTGACTTTGTTTCATTGGGTATTGTCTCCAAAACACTATTTTTATGCTTGGTCTCATAGGTAATAGCGACATGCTTCAGTATATGCAATGATTGTTTCCTCACTATGTGTTCTTTGTCAACCTAAGCATTAGAGAGTTGTAATTATGTTAATTTGAATTTGGCCAGTTACTTATGAAAGGGTCGATTCGGATATGTTTATTACTTATGGATCACACACATAAAATCAAAAAATAGTTTATCTATGGAATTATGAAGCACGTCCAAAGTCACCTAACGTGTTCTTAATGCATAAAATCTTTTTAATTATTTTATTCAAAGATAGTTTATTAATGGAAGATGAAGCACCATAAACTAGAATCATATTTGACGCATCAATGGTTAGTAAGAAAACTTTGGGGGAAAAAAGGTGCTTATGGTTGACCCTACCAACAAATTACTGGTTTAAACCTGTTACTCAGGGCCCATTTTTTCCAGATTTAGTGTTCAACAAGTTTAATCACAATTGAATATGGTTAGCAGGCATATACCAAGCCTTTCTTCATCTCATTCCAAAACTCCTTCTCAGTCCTTAAGTCATAAGTTACATCTCCACTAACAGATTCATTTTCACATGCTTCACTCTTGGAGGAATAAGATACATACAATGAGAGTATAGTGTATGCATCTCTTCTCTCTGAAAGCCCCATCAGGAACAAGTTCTTGCAGCATTTCCAAATTTTAGCAAAGAAGTTCTTTCTGGAAGGAAAAAAAAGCATTGGTAGATATAGCACCCGTAAAAGAAATAAGCATGGATATATTATATAAATAATACCTGAAAAACATTATTTCTGTCCACGAACTGAGATCTCAAATGCATTACAAATGGTTTCAAAAAGTTGGGGAAGAAAAACAGTGATGGCACAAGACCGATGTCCCGGACTGTGTGAAAGCATTTGCAAGGTCACATTACTTAAATCCCAAACCAAGTTTCCTGTAAATGTATGCAAACTGCATCTGTTTGCCAGAACTGATCTGCTTGCACTTTCAGAGACATGTTTACCTTTTGCAGAAGCATCTAAAATCGATGCTAGAATATGGCATGCCATGAACAAAGGAAATGAGTCAAAAGTGGTCAATGCAGAGTCTTGAGGAATCTGAACAGGTACATTTTCAAGTATTCCGATACTCAAACCAACCGACTTCATAAAATAGGGAACCACTGTTTCCTCAACAACCCCCCAAGCATTTGTTTCCATCACAACATCCAAGAAAGAAGCTATAGCCTAAGGAAAAATCATGCCAAAAGAGCATTGTTACTTGAACACCTGATCAATTTATATTAATGATTTTATTTACAAAAACGAACAGTGCAGACAGTAGTTTGGGTGGGTGTTTGGATACTTACAAAAACGTAAATGTCTAATGCTTATAACTACCCTAACTCCACGTTTACCTTGTCAAGTATCTCACGCTCATAACTTTGTGTCGTCCTCATCAACGGAATAAACACCCTAGAAACAAAATCCTGTAAAGCTTCAACATTAAGCCCTGCACTTGGCATAAACTACAATTCATAAACTACAATTCTTGCAGAGAAATGACTGATTTAGACTACAGAAAACGCAACCACCTGGTTTCTTCAATAGGTGACAGAGGGCACCCACATAGGATGCAACAAAATTACAATGCTGATCATCCAAGCCCCCATGTTCAACTTCCTGTTTCAAAAAAAAACAAACAAATTTCCGTCCTCATTTCTATCTCTTCAATAACATTACGACGCTAGTTTACATTAGAAGTAAGAAAAAGGATTGCCTGTAAAAGACATGGAAGTGCATCAAGGAGCAAACAGAAAAGAGAAGACGCGGGGGAAGTGTTTGTAGCTAAGATACAATCTAAGGTCGCCGGAATGGCAGACGGAGGAATTAACCGGAAACTAGACATGAGCGAGTTTGTGTAATCGGTCATTTTTTAATTTAGCCAGACGACGATGAGATGAGGTGAGATTAGATTTGACTTCGAGGGGGTAAACCCAGAAGCAGAATCTAGCCGGCGATTAGAAGTGAAGCAGATTAGATTTTCTTTTTTTTTCTTTCGTTTATTAATGTCGAAAACACAGGGTAAATTGTTATAATTATTAATTAAATGAAAATTTTACATGTTAAATATTATTAACTATTAGTAAAACAAGAAATAATGATTATTTAAAATACTATAAATAACAAATAAAAAGACTAAGAATTATACAATAATAAATTATTTTTAAATTTTAATATAATTAAAATCTTATAATTAGTAAATCTTAATTAAAAATCAACATAAGAAAGATTTATATTTTAGATATATAGTTGTTTATTTTATTTATTTATAACCCATGTCATTCAATATTTTAAATAACTTACCATTAAGTAAGATAATTACTTAATAGTAATTATATCACTCAAACAAAATCAAGCAAATAATTTTAAATTTAATATTAAATTTTATAGGTTGCTAAACTGTAATGAGAAATAAGAAAATTATAAATCTAAATAGAATAAAGAAATGCATGAAAGAAAATGAAAGAAATCATATAAGGAAATAAATGTGATTTTCAAAAGTGTTCAAAAATATTTTAATAAAAAGGTGTATATGAATTTAGGCGGAAACCGACCTCATAATGCATAAAATCACGTCATGTGTCCTTGAAAACCTTATAGATAGATAGTCAAGTCTAAACTAATCCTACTAAACATGTATACTATTAGACACACATCCTCTCCATAGCTAGTCTTACAAACATTTTGACTTGGTTTAAGAATGATATTCTCTGTTAATGTGAATCAGCAAGTACCGAATATGATGATTGAGTCAATGATTATAAGGCGGAATCAAACAATCAAGGAGCATTGAATGCAAGAAATACTCATAAATGTCATTTGTATTAATGAAGGTAATCGATTACAATGAATGTTGGGACTGGCATTAAACAGTAACAAGACACCTTGTAAACATAAGATTAAACAAAAGATTCTATTTGTCTAGAATGTGTATCAACAGTCACCTCACATACAAAGTTTTCTATTCTATTTATAGGCTGACAAGATGCCTTTTATAAAATAACTAAACTACTCCTAACCTATACAATAGAGAACTAGTCCAAGTCTTCATCAACATTTCTTTTATTCATCCGCATTGACTAATACGGATGTGTTGATCTTGATCAACATTTCTTTTGGTCTTCAGCGTTAGTATTTGGTCATCGTCATTGACAAATACGGATGTACAAACATTTATGCGCATTTGTTTCCGGTCATCCGCATTAGTAAATGCGGATGTACAAATACTTGTCAGCATTTGTTTCCGGCTATCTGCATTTGTTAATGCGGAAGAACAAATACTTGTCAGTATTTGTTCTATGTCATCCGCATATACAAATGCGGTTAGCCGACACTTGTCTTCTTTGCAGATTCTTCATCCGCATTTGTTCTTGGACTTGTGAGATTTCCAACAGAACAACCATCAACCCACCACTTGAATTGGCATGTATGATCCTTTCAGGGTCCAACAATACTCCCCCAAGGATTATACAACCTAAGTTCTTCAAAGGTTTGATGGTGGTTGAGGTTGGGAAGATTCTGCTGGGTCTTGTGGATGAATAAGAGGTTATGCCTGAGATGGATCCAGAATGGCCTTTATCATGTTGACAAAGTCATTGGCATCAAATATCTTCTTTCTGTTTAGCACATAGATCTTCATCTGGCTCATTGTGTATATGGCTTCTAAGGGCAGTTTCTTTAGAGAAATGGGTTCCCATATTGACACTGTGGACAACTCATCTCTATGAATCAATAGAGCTCCATCCACATCCACCTCTAAATTTACAATATTCTCCAATCGCAAAGGAGTCTTCTTATTTTTCCTCTGCTCCCTCTTGACGTTGATTCTATCAAATGCCGTTTTTAAATTCTTTATATCTTTCAGAAAGAATGCATATCTTCTTCTCCTATTTTATTCTTTATCTCTCTGAAATGCCTTATGTATATGTAGTGGATATAGGATTCATCTAACAATCTCACCTGATTTCAGCTCCTTCCTTTCCTCCTCATCTTTTTTTAATCACCAACTCATATGTCTTTTATCATAGTAGACATTTGAGATTGATTTGGAGGAATGAGTTCCAGCTATGCAGGATCAGTGTTTGTCACTTAAACATAATGTTTTTCTCTCAAACTCACCTAGAATCACACTCGGGTAAGAATCAATAAGAGTTGATCATAATATAAAAAGTAACTAAGAACATAGAAATATAATTTTCAAGATACTTTTATATATTGATTCTCAACTCAAAAATACAAAGACTCTTACAAGCAGAAGATGACTTGTTTTTCAATGAGTTACAAGGAGAACCTATATATAATACTATCTATAGCCGGATATACTTTGATACCAGTTGGGATCCTTTAGCTAAAGCTATACTACAAGACTATAGTTTAAGGTATCTCGGATAAAGCTTATCTGAGATTTGGTAGTCAGGACATGTCCCTGACTTACCTTTTGTCACCAACTAAAGTTAATAACATGTACTATCATGAAAAGGTAAACAGTGGAAAAAAGTATGGTCAACAACATGACTCTTTAGGAAGAAGCCATGTTGTATCAGAAGTCTGCAGCGAAGTGTCAGAGACCATACTTGTGTCCACTGGTTATAGCAGTGTCTTCCGAAGGTTAAATGGCTTCGGAAGAGTAAGTACTTCCAAAGCCACTTTATACTTCGGAAGAGGCTGCTTCTTCCAAGGCTTGGAGACTTTTTCTTTTCATCATACTTTGGAAGTGATCTTCACTTTAGTCTTCTAAGTCTTGAACTTCAGAAGTATGCATTTGTCTTCGGAAGTAGAGTTCTGTCTTCGGAAGTTGGTCTTTCCCTTTGTCTTCGGAAGAACTCTACAACCTTCGGAAGTTCCATGATAAGCTTCGGAAGCCTTTGCATGCAGCACCAAAATAACTTAAGTGATCTAGTTTTTGTTGCATTAGCCTTCTTCTTGATCCAACAAACTCCCCCTAGGCTGATGCTACCAAAACTTCACTTATCTTGACTTCTCAAAGCTTTCAGCACCAAGGAGAGTAAGTATTTGTCTGTCTCCTTGTTCTTCCCTGATATGGTGCTGAGAAGCTTGTATAGATCCTTGGTAGATAGGAAATCCAGTCTGTCACCTTGGATAACATGTAACCTTTGTTGGTGCCCTCTGAAAAGAGTTAGTTGACGGGAACTGTAATCATATTCCCTTCGAACTATAGGTTCCAATTCAGGACCTTCCACCATCTGTAGAAAGGCAGCACTTTTGGTGGGAGATCTTTCCTTGTCTTCCGTCTTCTCAACTTCAACTCTTCTTCAATCTTTGCCTTTGCAGTTAACTCAGCTAGATGAAGACTGCTGAGATGATTTCTGATGAGTGCAGTAGTTTCAGAGTTGGAGGGGTTAGAGAATGGCTTCTCTGCTAACTTAACAATGTCGAATCTGCTGGAGTGTAACAAAGAGGTTGCATTGAGTCTGTTGATTTCGCCATTCTCTCTTTCCACAACAGAGTTGTGAGAAGGTTCATCGAACCTCCACTGGATTATCTTCCTTCTAGGCATAAGAGACTGCCTAAGAATCTTGTCCTCTTTTCTTGTATCCAGCAAAGTCACCAGTTTCCTTCTGAGCTTCTTTTCTTCCTCATTTAAAGAGTCTGAATTGAGGCCCAAAAGTCTTGCAGCCTGGTCCAAACTCTAGGCAAATCAAGGAATCTGTCTCTTGTGAGGGAACTTGAAGATCAGTCTACATAGGTGATGTTAACAGAGTCTTCTACACAAGAGACTTTGCTCAAAGTAGTGCAATTAGTGAGCTTCATCTTGATTGCCTTAAACTCCTCAAGGGAGAGATGTTGAGAAGGCTGAAGGGATGGTTTGGATGGTAATTGGGCAGGTTTAGGTTCAGAGGTTCTGGCTAGTGTTTTGGGTTGGATAATGGGAAGTTTGGGTGGTTGAGGTGAGGGAGAAGGTGTGGGTAGTGATGTGGGTTCAGGGGTGAAAGGTTCAGGTTTACTGGTGAATGGTAAAGGTGAAGGTTCAGGTTATGGTTGGGTAGAAGCAGTGAAGGTCATCCCTTTTACCCTTCTATACATCTCTTTCCTTTTCCCCAATCGGATGTCAGCCTTAATTTCACTGACAATCCGTTGGAGTGTCCTTTCAGACATAGGACCCACCTGCCTACGAGAGAAGCCATGAGCCCAAAGATAGTCCTTCATCCAGGCTTTCTCAGTGAGCTTCTTGGAGGCAGTGACCCTAGCCTCTTCTTCCTTCTTCTTCTTTTCTCTGGCCTTTTCTTTTGCAACCTTCTTCCTTTCTTTCTCCATTTGATCCTGCTCTTTATTGTAGAGCCAGAGGATCATATCATCGTTGTGTGGAGAGAGTTCTTGAAGATCAAAGCCTCTAGAGAGTAGGAAGTTTATCATGTCTCTCCTCAGCTGCAATTCATCCTCCTTCTGTTTCTCTTCCTCTACCTCCAAGGCCAACCTGGCTTCTTCTTCAAGTCTCAGCCTGGTTGCCTTCTCCAGATCCACTAACTCCTCTAATGGTAGCAGGAGTGTTTCTTCATTGGCAGCTCCCATTTCAATGAGCTGGTCAATTATTTGCCTCGTCTTTTATTGATGACAACCTCCTGATTGGAAGCAGCTGCTTTTGTACTGGCAACTAGCAACTTCTCAGTCTGAAGTCTTCCTTTCTTCTTGAGTTTCTTAATCTTCTCCTCTTCCTAAAGCTCTTCCGCAGTCATCTTCTTTTTTCCTTTGTCTTTTGAAGTTCCTGACTATGGTGGTTCTTGGAGAGAGGTTTTTGATTATGAGAGAGGCAAAGATGGTGTCTGGGATGGAGGTGTAATTGAAAGTCCTCACTGCTCACCTCATATGCCATTTCCAGGATAACATCTGTGATAATCAGTTCCTTGGACATTTTGAACAGTCCTTCCGCAGCTTCCATTTCAGCTTCGGAAGATTCAGCTTGTTCTTCCGAGGCTTTAACTTCAGCTTCAGAAGTTAAAGGAGATGCAGATTTCGTCCCAACTGTTTCAGTTGCTGGGCCATCAGTTCCTATTTCCCCTTCGAATTGAATCTTAGGTTCCATGAGGACCTTAGGTTGACCAACTTCTTCCACAGTGGTAGAAGGTGCAGTCAGCCTTTGAAGCTCTTCTGCTCCAAAGTAGATCATTACAACATCATGGCTTGGCTGCTCAAAGGAAGATCTTAACAAAAACTTGTGAAGAGTCTGTAGAGATCATTGAGCATCCTTGGATCAATCTGAAGAGTGACTTGAGATGTTTCAGGCGCAGAGATGATGGGAGAAGAAGATGTTGAAGTTGAAAGTCGAATCTGTGGTTCCTCATGTGTTTGTCTTTGAACATTCGAAGATCCAAAGGAAGACACAAAGGAAGGACACAAAAGAGACATGGACACTTGAAGCATTTGGATGTGGAGTCAAGTGGGAGTATGGACACCTTTTGATGTGTCATTGTTAACCCTTAGGAAAGACCTAATGACAACACTTGTGATGGCAAACAAGTGTAGTCAACTTAGTGGCTATGGTTATTCACTTATGATTGTATGATTATGCTTGTTTGGTTGTTTGTTTTATGTTTGGTTGTTTGATATTTGGATATGCATAACAAGCTAAAATTTTATGGTTCTTTATCATTAAGTGGTTAATAAAAGATTATTAAAAGGATTAATGATTCTAATAAAAGGGGTTTTATTGAAAGAGAATCATTGGGACCATGTGTTTGAAAGCATGCAAACACAAGGTACATAGAGTTTTCTAAACTAGAGTTATGAAAACATAAAATTTCTTTTAAAAACAAGTTTAACACCGTCCTTTTGCATGACACTTGAGTCACGTGGAAACTCCTAATGGGATAAAGGTCACCTAACCATTTTGAGGGAATTTGTGATTTGAGGTAGGAATACCATATTTGCGGGATAAAGGTCACCTAACCACTTATGTTGGTAAACCCACATGTGTGTGCAAGTAGGGTGACTTGATTTTAAAACCATGTTAAATGGATCACCTACAATGTGGTTTACAAAGGGTGTTGATGGGATAAACATGCCGACTATACATATGATGTTTAAAGTCAATCCCATACCTCTAGAAGTTGCAAAGGGTTGCAATTGTCAAATGTTGACTACCTTGTTAATTTAAATGATAGGATAAAGGCCACCTAACCACTATTTAAATGTAAGGTTGGATTCAAGAATTTTAAATTGTGTAAGACACATAAAAGGGTATTAATAATTAAAACATGATTATATCGAAAGTACTAAAATTGGACTCTGTTAAATTTTGTAGATGGCCACCAACAACAATGTAAATAATGTTATCCCGTCCGCTCACTTAATATCACTAAGTACCATTCTCCAAAAGAAGCGTCTAAACCATAATAACTTTATTGATTGGTTTTGAAACTTGAGAATTGTTCTCAAGCAAGAGAAACAATCATATATTTTAGACGACCCGATTCCCGATCAACCTAATGAGGATGATGAGGAGGCCTATAACAATTGGGTGAAATACACTGAGGACTCAGTCCAAGTGTCTTGCCTAATGTTGGCAAGTATGACTCCAGATCTCCAAAAAGAGTATGAACATCAAGGAGCATACAACATGATTACCCAGTTGAAGGAAACATTCCAATAACAAGCAAGGGTAGAGCGCTTCGAAACAGTTCGAGCACTCCATGCATGTCGTATGGATGACACCCAATCCGTCTTATCTTATGTACTTAAGATGAAGAGCCACAAAGACCGCCTCGAAAGGCTAAATTGTCCCGTCTCAAAAGAGTTGGCTACGGATTTGATCCTCAACTCTTTGTCAAAAGGTTTAACAAATTTGTTATGAATTATAACATGAACGGTGGGACAAGAACATAAGTGAACTTCACTCTATGCTCAAAACAGCCGAGGCAGCCATGGGCAAAAAGGTTTTACCTGTTCTCACCATCAATGAAGGTGGGAACAAGAAGAGGCCTCACCCCGCACCCAAGGCAAATATTGCCAAGGGTAAAGGGTACGTCAAGGGGAAGGGAAAGGGAGTGGTAAGAGCGCCACCACCAAAACCAACGGAGAAGAAGCAAAAGGTTGCTTCGAATGACCCATGCTTCAAGTGTGGGGAGATTGGACATTGGGCAAGAAATTGTCCTGTCCATCTCAAAGAGTTCCAAGCTAAGAGGGATGCTAGGCAAACCTCAGGTATAGTTTTCATGACTCATATTGATCTCAATTTAATATCCTCTTACACATGGGTATTGGATACTAGATGTGGAACTCATATTTGCAACTTAATGCAGGGGTTCAAAAGAAGTAAGGACTTCAAGAAAGAGGATGTTAGCCTCTACATGGGGAATGGGGCAAAAGTTCAAGTTGAAGACAGAGAGGACAACATCTTGAAGCTTCCAAATGGTTTGGAAGCAATTTTGAACAATGTTTTGTATGCTCCTAGTTTGACTAGGAACATTATTTCAGTTGCCCAATTAAGACAATATGGTTATGTAATGACATTTATTGAAAAGAAAATCCATATTTCTTTAAATGACGTATTTTATTTTAAAGCTATTCCTATTAATGGTATGTATGAATTGGTTCATGAAAACATATTATATGATATCTCATTGTACCAAACCACCACCAAAAGGCTCAAATTGAATTTGAGTAACACTTATCTTTGGCAATGCCGTCTTAGTTATATAAACAAGAAGCGCATACGAACACTTCAAAAGAATGGTCTTTTAAAAGCAAGTTAATATGATTCATTTAATGTATGTGAATCTTGTTTACAAGTAAAATGACTAAGGCACCTTTTAGTAGAAAATCCGAAAGGGAAAAAGATTTATTAGGTATTATACATTTGGATGTATGTGGTCCTTTTAAGCCAATGACTAGGTACAATGAAAGATACTTCATTACCTTTACCGATGACTATAGTCGATATGGGTATGTGTACTTGTTAAGACACAAAGATGAAGCTTTTGAAATGTTCAAAATCTTCCAAAATGAAGTAGAAAATCAACTCAACAAGAAAATAAAAATTCTCCGCACCGATAGAGGATGTGAATACCTAAGTGATGCTTTTAGAAATCATCTTAGAAGTTGTGGGATTGTCTCACAACTATCTCCACCAGGAACACCACCACACAATGGTGTATTTGAGAGGAGAAATCGAACTCTATTGGATATTGTTCGATCTATGATGGCTAGAAGCTCATTGCCTCTATCATTTTGGGGTTTCTCTTTGCTCTCTGCGGCCCATATTTTGAATATGGCCCCAAACAAGAAAGTGGAAAGGTCACCTTTTTAAATATGGCATGAAAGGGTTCCATCTCTATCATATTTAAATGTTGGGGTTGTGAGGCTTATGTTAAGACTCCCACCTCTAACAAGTTAGAAAGCCGTTCCACTAAGTGTATCTTTATTGGATATCCTAGAGATTCTATGGGATATTATTTCTATGATCTATTGGAACAAAATGAGTTTGTTGACAAGAAGGTTGAGTTCTTAGAAACTAAATTCCTTATGGAAGGGACTAGCACTAGAACAGTGGATCGTTAGGAAGATCAAGAACCACAACCCGATACACATTTGGTTGACACTAGCACTCAACATGAGGATGTTGAGGATGATCAAATTGTTGATCAATACACATAAAACGTTCACAGATTTGGTAGAACTAGTAATCCACCTGAAAGATATGGAATTTTTATGGATGGATGCGTTGTGGTAGATTCCGATGAACCAACCACATACCGTGATGCGATGTCCAATTTAGATTGTGACAAATGGCTTGAAGCCATGAATGATGAGATGCAATCCATGCATGACAACCAAGTGTGGGACTTGGTTGAACCACCTCTTAACTCCAAGGTAGTTGGAAGTAAGTGGGTTTTCAAAAAGAAAACCGATATGCATGGAAACTTGGATACTTATAAAGTTAGACTTGTAGCAAAAGGTTTCACTCAAACTCAAG
The DNA here is from genome assembly GCA_025506515.1 of Flaveria trinervia. Classification (NCBI taxonomy): domain Eukaryota; kingdom Viridiplantae; phylum Streptophyta; class Magnoliopsida; order Asterales; family Asteraceae; genus Flaveria; species Flaveria trinervia. The sequence continues at coordinate 124,321 of JACCIX010000178.1, forward strand.
GGGTTGATTATGATGAGATCTTCTCGCCGGTTGCAATGCTAAAGTCTACTAGGATATCATTTGCCATAGCTGCTCATTATGATTATGAGATTTGGCAAATGGATGTCAAAACCACTTTTCTAAACGGATATCTTGAGGAAAATGTCTATATGGTTCAACCCGAAGGTTTTGTCGATCCAAAACATCCTAAGAAAGTATGCAAGTTAAAGAAATCAATCTATGGATTGAAGCAAGCATCAAGAAGTTGGAATCACCATTTTGATGAAGAAGTAATCAAATTTGGGTTCATCAAAAATGCTGATGAAGCATGTGTGTACAAGAAAGCTAGTGGGAGCATCATCACTTTCCTAATATTGTATGTCGATGACATCCTACTATTTGGAAATGACATTCCAACCTTGGAAGGTGTAAAAGCCTGGCTTGGAAGTTGTTTTTCCATTAAGGATCTTGGTGAAGCTGCCTATATTTTAGGATTAAAGATCTATAGGGATAGATCAAGGAGGTTGATAGGTTTGAATCAAATTGCATACATTGATAAGATCTTGAAAAGGTTCAAGATGGAAAACTCTAAGAAAGGTACTGTACCTATTCAAAGAGGATCAATATTGAGTACGACTCAATGTCCAAGCTCAAAGGATGAGCAAGAAAAAATGAAGGCTATCCCATATGCGTATGCTATTGGGTCCATCATGTATGCATTGATATGCACTAGGCCGGACGTGTCATGCGCTTTGAGCATGACAAGCCGATACCAACAAAATCCTGGAAATAGTAATTGGATGGCTGTTAAGAAAATACTTAAGTACCTAAGGAAGACTAAATATATGTTCCTAATCTATGGATCTGGTGAGGAGAAACTGGTGGTAAAAGGTTATACAGATGCGAGTTTCCATACTGATCGGTATGATTCACGATCACAATCGGGATACAATTTCATCTTGAATGGAGGAGCGGTCTCTTGGAAGAGCTCTAAGCAAGATGTTGTGGCATTATCAACTATAGAATCAGAATACATCACCGCTTCATTAGCAGCTCAAGAAGCTGCATCGTTGAAGAAATTCATTACCGATCTAGGGGTGGTCCCTTCTATTCAGGACCCCCTAGAATTTTTTTGTGATAATGAGGGTGCGATTGCTCAAATCAAGGAACCCCATGCACATCAAAAGACTAGGCACATTGAACATAGATTCAACTACATAAGGTTGAAGTTGAAAAGGGAAAGATATGTATTCGCAAAGTTCACACGGATCAAAACATTGCGGATCCACTCACGAAGCTTCTTGAAAAGGCAAATCATGAAAGTCATACTTGTGCCATGGGACTTCAATATTCTAATGATTGGATTTAATCTTTAATTTTTTATTTAGATATTGTAACCCTTTATTACTTGAATTAATTATTTGGTTGTAATGGTTCAACTAATATTCCTATTTCGCATGTTTAAAATCCATAAGTAAATCATTTACTCAGAATGTCCGTAGTCGTTCATACTTGTGGGAACAAGTACGAGGGTAAGACTATTATGAACTTGGATTGGTAGATATTCATATGGATGAATATAGAGCAAAGAATTACTGCAAAGGTTCATAGATATTTTTGGGATGCAAATATTAGACTGACCTGCATCTCAAATATTGCTACATGGAATCTTCTTGATTGATCATAAGTAAATTTGAGTGAAGGCGAATATCATTTGGTATCCTCTGACCTGAGATACATATTGGGTCTTGATATTTAACGAATATTATACTTTGACTTAGTTCTTTGCTGTTCTGAAACATGGCAGTACATAAGGCTGAGTTCAGGTATAATACGAGGTGATTGTGAGAGACGTATGTAGTCAAGATGGAATTTGTCCCTCTTATTTGTTGAGAGTAAGATGTCTAAGGCATGATAAAGTTAAATTAATGGAGAATGATCACTCTGTGTCTATGGGATTTAACATGACATTTTTGGCAAAAGGATAGATGATTGATTCACCTAAAACATTTTGAGTAAGGTACTTGAAGGGGATGATGTTATTGAATGGCACTTAGTCATACGTATTAAGGGTAGTAAACCATTGTTAGGCGGTATTTATTGCTTGCATCAATCTTCTATGAATCTTGTGCAAGTGGGAGATTGTTGTATGCCCAAGACACATACAAGATTGATGTGGTTAGTACGTTATGATCCAAGTCAGGTCATACCCAATAACAAACTAAACAAAAACTAATAAATATTTATTTGTTGATAAGATCAAACAAATAAATATTGACACCAATTTAGAAAATGGTTTTTCTAAATCATTGCTTTTGAAATAGAATAACATTATATGGATAATTTGTTCATGAGAAATTATTTGTTTTATTATTTAAGTGGGTTAAATAATAAAAAATAAAACTGTATAAAAGTTATAAAATTAAAAGGGTTTTAATTTTACAACTTATGGGTTAAAGTGTATAAAATTTTATAAAAATTAAAATGGGTGGGAACCCATTTTGAATCAAAAATTTCAGCCGCCCCTTGGGTTTGTCATTTGGATTCCTTTTTCTTGTTTTAATACAAAACTTGAACTCATTTCACACTCTACCCAACATACACATTCTCTCTCACACACATAAGAACTCTCTCCGCTTGTTTTCAAGCTGAAAATTTCGGGTTTGAAGTGGTTATTGGCTGAAAAATTCGGATTTGGTAAGAGGAACAAGAAGGAGACTTGGTGTTACACTTCCTAACAAGTAGGCTGTTTGGAAGAGCTTGTGGGTATACTAGCTTGAAGCCTTGTCCTTTGGAGGCTTGGATTCAAGAACATCATCATCTTCTCTATCGAATTCCATCCATTGTCTTATTCATAGAAAGGTTGTATTCTATGAACACCTTATGGTTGTTTATGTTTGATAGCATGTCTTTTCACATATATATTTGATCCTTGTTCTTGGATTTGTTATCTTGACATATAAAATGGTTTTTTTTCAGAATATAAACATATTTTATATGCTCTTTTATTTGCTGCATTTTGGTTTAAATGGTTGAACTATATTCGTTGTATTTGTAACAAACCCAACAAGCCGAGTCGATGAAAGAATATGTGGCAAACTTAACTTTCTAATCTTCCCGACACTCACTAATTTCCAGTACCGCTTCCATCTATCTGACCCAACAATGAGCGGCAGTAGCATTGCCGTTACCGTCAAAGGTCGGGGGCTTGCACCTTTGAAATGCTCTATAGTTGCACCCCTTAGTAATCTCTTTTTAGACTCCTCACCATTGTCATCATCATAAACTACCACCTTAGGGTTTGATGGCTCCTCTTCGGATTCCTCAGTCCTCCCAATCATCTTTCCTGAATTCTTCTCATTTTCCTTCCCCTTCTTCTCAGCTCTATCTCCATCCCTGACTGCTTTGATCACCACCGAGGGTAACACGTTCTGCATAACATTGTAGACCTCATCAGTGATAGCCTCCTTCATAGTGGATTTGAGGTGGCTGATCCCTCCCCCTCCAGGTGACTATGGAGGTCCGACTCCTCGTGAACAGTCTCGGGAGCCTTAGCTTTACTCCGGGTGACACATGGCTCAATAGTACAGCCACTATGAGCACCTTCTAGGGTTGCTTTCCTTGATTTGCTACCAGCCATAACTGATTCCTATAAGATTCAAATACCAAAATGGTTATTCTAGATGATTGCTCAGATCATTATAAGAACGGTAAGTCCTTAATTACAGTGGCCAAGTATGATTAACTACTTACCTTACCCTCTTGTTCCAAGTAATCACTATCCTAACACATGTCAGTATTCAAATCTAGAAACACATAGAACACATAGCACACACACATAATCCCAGTTTTACTTGAAAACTTTTACCTGATGGCACGTAGCTACTTGGATTGGCATCCTTCATTCGGTCCCATTTTCACTTTACGTTTAGGTTTTCAAAATTACTAACCCAATTATCTTAAACTTTGGATATGATACCAACTTGTAAGGCCCAGTTCCCGGGAAGCTCCACATTTGGTTAATCATAGCATAAAATCATTTTAATAACAAAACAACACATCAGAAATAATTCGTCATTCATTTAAAACTTGGAAATCATATTGTACTCGTACATTTGTCTGTCATTTGTAAATAAAACATAGTACTATTTCTTAAATTACAATAAAATATTTCGTAAACAGGAATGTCATCCATAGTTCTCCAAGTAGCTCCCTGGTCCCATCCTCAACATCAACATTTACCTACCAACTATTATGCATAAAAGTCAGCTTTGCTGAGTGAGTTCTAGTTTACGTAAATAAGAAAATATAAACTTTATCCTTCATATAGTGACCAAGCATACATCGTAATACATAACATTTGCTTCTTAATAAGCATGTTCATTATCTTTCATTCTTTCATATCTTTCACTTCATCATAAACGAGATTGCACAAAGCAAGTGCTCCATGTTGATCGAAAACGAATGTTGATCCGTGTCGGTACACATCATCATGGTAGCTAACCCCCAACAGTAGATCCACACTGCAAGGCACATAGCTCGCTCATGAATACGGATCAATAATCATACATCAGACTCACGTAAGTGAAGTCTATCATAGTGCTTGCAATACTTTTCATCATCAAAAGGGCCCAAGGGTAATATTCATTAAGTTTCACTTTTCATTAATATCATCTTCCACTTTGATATATAATATTTAACTTAATAAGTACACAGCATGCTAAGTACTAGTCATCATAAAACATAACCGACCCTTCGTGGGATAGCGGGGGTTCGGGGGTGGCAGCCCCTGACAGCGGGGTCCTAGGGGCAGCAGCCCCTAGTGGGGTCCAAGGGGCAACACCCCTGGCTGGGGACGGGCTGCCAGGTCAGCGCAGAATTTTTTACTTTTAAGTATTGTAGGACCGTTGAAGGGGTCAATTACAACACAACAACATAAAGAGGAGATTAACTAAAACTTAATCAAACAGTAAATTGGATTAACCAAAGGAAGACACTAAGAACACAAGTAATATAAGAGACATAACACAAAGAACACAAGTATATGGTTTTCAAGAATGCAGTATATTGCTTTCTCTATGTTCTATTACAAGTGTTACAAAGCATATTAGAAAGATACAAGAACATGAGATACTTATACTACATCCTACAACCGGCTATACTTTGAAAGCCAGCTGATACAATTGACTAGATACAAAACAAAATCAATTATAGAGTCAAAAGGCAGATTGCCTTTTGACTTGTGACTATGACATGCCATAGCTCACATCCTTATCTATTACAAAAAGGATAAAGTACATAAAGTAGAAAGTTACAGACTCAAGACCTCAATGTACAGTTACCAAAAGCATGGACCTTTTCACCAACTCATGTAAGTTAGTGACCTTACGGAGGTGGAGCGGAAAGGTGTCCAGCTTTGTGGAAAAGTACATCAGATAAAGCATGTATTAAAAGTCTTCGGAAGAAATCTGTCTTCATGAGTTGAAGCTTCCGAAGACTTTGTCTCTGAGGCTTCGGAAGACTTCATATTTGGCTTCGGAAGATATTGGTCTTGGCTTCAGAAGATTTTACACTTAGAGTATTTTCTTTTGCATGTGTAAAACTTCCTAACATTCTTCTTCAATGCATTTGTGCAGCATGCAGGATAGACATTGGATGTTTTGGTTGCATCAGCCTCTTCATTAATCTCTACAAGTATTTATATAACACATTTCCTTATAGAAAAAAATAGATCTTCCTGTTAAAACCTCATAAAACCTCGGTCATTTAAAACATATATTTAGAATGAATAATACCCCAAAAATGGAAAAATTACAAATAAGGGGATCTAAAACTCACCTGGATACTTGAGTAACCTCTAAACTAAGCTTTCTAGGCTAGGGTCACACTACACAGCTTGCAGATAAGTTAACACTTATTAGGGTTAATTTCTGTCTAAATTCGCTACTAATTTCGCTGCCAGAAAAGTAGTTTCCCTGGCAGTTTCCCTGACAGTTTCGCTGCCAGTTTCGCTGCCAGTTTCGCTGCCAGTTTCGCTGCCAGTTTCGCTTCCAGTTTCGCTGCCAGTTTCGCTGCCAGTTTTATTACCAGTTTTATTACCAGTTTCGCATGGCAGTTTCATCCAACTTTCGTTGGAATTCCTTGGCTGCGAAATTATCAGCAAAACAATAGTTTCACAAAAAACCCACAGTTTTGCAGCTTAAATATGCAAATTCGCTGGATGCCAAGACAGTTTCGCAGATCGCATAAAAGTTACGAACGAACCCGTTTTTAACTCAAAATCGCGAATTTTTACGTCCAGTCTCTTAGTTTATCACCCATGAGGATGTATCTAAGCTTTCTACATGTTTTCATACGTAAAAATGTGACCTTTATATGATTCTTTGCAACTTTTCAAAACCCAAAACCTAGATATTCAGAAGATATTGGTTTTGGCTTCGGAATATTTTAAATTTAGGTTTTTTTTGTTGCATGTGTAAAACTTCCTAAGAATTTTTCTTCAATGCACTTGTGCAGCATGCAGGATAGACATTGGATGTTTAGGTTGCATCAGCCTCTTCATTAATCTCTACAAACTCCCCCTAGGCTAATGCTACCAAAACACTTAATAGACTTCAGATGTCAACAGTCCTCATTAGGATGATCACCAATCCTTTCTTCATAAGGTTATCAGGATTCTTTAGACTATCAAAGTGTCTTCTCATATCAAAGAGGTCATGCAGAGGCAACTGAAACATATCTTGCCATGTGTAAATGTCTTCAATGCCTTGATCTCTAATGACATGCCATCTTTCTGGATTTATGGTGTATGTCCAAGACAAGATGGGTCTTCCTGATGCTAGAGGAGCTGTTTGAATTGGAGTTGATGTAGCATCCTCTGTCTGCACAACCTCAAGATGTTCTGACTCATCCTAGGGTGTAGAAGAGGGTGTATTCTTCTTTTTCTTTGGCTTTGGTTTAGAATCCATCCTCTTCTTTCTCTTAACAGGTTTTAACTGAGAAGACTGGCCTACAACACCAGATTGATCTTCACTGTCTTTCTCAGTTGGGAGTTCCTCTCTCTCAGGCTCAGAAAGAGAGGGAGGTTGACCCTGCTGTGGATCAGAAGATGAAGCTTGCTGAGTTTCAGCAGGAGGTCCAGGTTGTGTTGTCTCTGGTTGTTCAACCTTAACCTCCACTTCAGGTGGGGCTTGACTTGGAGTGGAGTGTAAGTCAATGAGCTCTCCACTTTTGATCTTCTGCTTGATCACCCTTATATGCTCATCCATAGTGGATAGAGACATTCTCCTTCCAGAGAATCCATATAGCTTCAAGAAGCTTGTCATCCTCTGCCTATCAGCAGACTTCTTCATGCTCTTTTGGATGATGGCTCTTGATTTTGCAGCTTCTTCCCTTAGTTTCTTCTTAGTTGTCTTTCTGTCCTTGATTATCTCAAGTTCAAGCTGTTTTAAGTACTCAAACTCAACATAGTCATAGAACAAGGGAAGGAGTGCATCTTCCTGATAGAAGCCTATGGCACTTAGGTAGTTGATCATCTTGATCTTCTCTTCTTCTTTGTCTACCTGAGGTTCTTCTTGAACCACATCTTCTTGTGCAGGACTTTCCTAAACTGGGGAGAGGGTAGGCATATCCTTGTACATTCTTTTTCTTCTTCTCTCTTCTTTGACTTGTACTAGAAGCTCTGCATCTTCTGCCTCCTTCTTCTCCTTTGACCTTTCCAGATCAACCAGTTCATTCAGCTCTTCTAAGGGGAGATAGATGACACTGTCTATGTCATAGTTCCTTGTCTGCAGGTAATTTATCCTGACTGCCCTTAACTCATCATTCTGAGTATCTGGTTTGGGGGCAGCCCTGATAGCAGACTCCATGAGTCTTGAAGACTCAGCAGAGGATCTTTCTCCCCTCAGCCTCCTTTTCCTCTCTCTCTCCTCCTCCTCCTCATCTTCTCAGATGTCATCTTTCTTTTCCCTTTGTCATTCATAGACCTTTGTGACTCAAGGTGGAGAGAGCTTTGGCCTTCATTGCTTGTTGTAGCATCTAAGCTCTGGCCAAAGAGAGGTTGAGAAGCACTTTCACCAGCAGGTGTCTCAATAGGAGTGTGGATCTCTGCAACAGTTGATGATGATGAGATAGGGGTCTCAGGTTCTGCCACTGGGCCTTCAGTCAAGGTTTCCCCTATGAAACTAATCTTAGGGTCTGCCTCAACATCCAGTTGACCGATGGTTTTGCCTGATTGCCTAAGTCTCCTTCTTAAGCTGAACTCTGCAGTGATCCTGTCTTGGATTCTTTGAGCCAGTCTTTCAGCTTGTCTTGATTTTCTTTGGTTGACAAGTGGCATGTTGACTAAATCCAGACCTTCATAGTAGTTCAAAGTCAAAATTGAAGACTTCTTGCTGTCCTTGAACTCTTATGATGATTAGGGCTTTCCTGATATTGTCATACCTCCACCCAATGATGTGATTGGAAGATGGTGAAGATGACATTGCCCTTGGTATCCCATCCTCAAACAGACTCTGTATGAAGGAGTTAGTGTAGTCCACATCAATGTGAATTTGAGGAGGTTGCTAAGAATGCACAATTGTAAGTGGGGATGGTGAGTCCTTAATGTCCACTCTCTCTGAAGAACTCCCAGGTTCTGTGGCTGTAATAACTTTCTCCCCCTTTTTGGTAGCATCACCCACTTGCATAGGTGAGCTGGAAGATAGGTCAATCACATCCATAGCTTCTTGTGTTCCTAGTTGAGCATTTCTTAAGGGTATCCCACCTAGTTTTTCCCTAAGATATGAAATCTCAAGTTGCTGATCATTGATCCTGTTTTGTAAGGTAGTCACCTGAGATTCAAGGTGACTGACCTTTGAAACTAAATAGGTGCATGTTTTAGTCAGTTTATGCACCTTTAGTCTCAGATTCCCCTCATCTTCATCAGAAGACTAATTGGGAGATGACATGATTGGACCAAAATCCTCTCTCTCACCACCAGCTTCAGGTTCTTGGCTGCTAGTTTTCCTCTGCTCACTGGCAATCTCAGTTGAGATTTTAGTGGGCTGAGTTGCCATGGTTGAGGTCTTAATGATGTAATCACTTTTAGAAGTGAGAGCCTCTTCCATATGACATTCTGAACAGGTTCAGAAGTTTCCACCTCAATTGTAGGTGACTGATGTGGGATAGATATAGGAGACTGAGGAGCATTCGTCTCTCTTTGAGTAGGGGTAAAGAAGAGAGACTCATTATACTCACTGAAACCTAGATCTTCATCAGTATAGAAGTCAAGGTGGGGAATTGGTTGGTTGAGATCTATAGGCTGGGGATGGTAACTGTCCCCTTCAGTTGAGTGTGAGACTCAGAGTGATGGCTTAAGGCAGTTGGGCTAATGAGCTCATCAGGCTGAGCATGAGGAACCTCAGCACTGATTCATGAAGAGATGGGAGTGGTCTGCTCCTCAAGAGAAGTGGGAGCTCTAGTATCCACTTCTCCTGTATGGTGAGTATATGGGGGCCTCCACAGACTGAATAGCCTGAGCAGGGGTTCGTTTGGATTTCCTTTGGTAAGTGATGGTGATTTGAGGCAATGTGGGTGGTTGGGAGGTAGCAGGTGTGGGCTCAACACTAGCTTGTGCTGCTAGGTTGTCACCTTGAGCAATGAGCTCTAACATTTTTGGGACAAGGGCTGTTTCTACCCTAGAGAAGCCAATAGTGGGCTTCTCAGTATTTTAAAGATGCCGGGCTTCATTTGTCCCAATTTAAGAATGTTACCTGTACCATCAACTGTGAGCCCAGTTCACAGTTAAGAATGTGCTGGACATATCTAGGAAACATGTAATACTCTAAGGAGTCTAAATTAGAAAGTAAATTTGAATAAACAAACTGAGAATACTTGAATTTAACCCCCTAAACCATTCCATGGATTATGAAGGAGAGATCCTCAGGAATCTGGTCCCATCCACCATGCTTGTTTGATAAGCTGTGGATGACCACATGGAGCAAGAATCTCCATTGGGATGAGACCTTCCCTTTCTTAAAGGTCTTTACAGAGAAATCTCCCTCATATCCCATCTGCTCAAAGGAATGATTGATAGCTTCCTTTGGGAAGAACACCTCACCTTCTTCATCATCCAGCTGAAGATGCATGTTGATGATGGCCGGAGTGATGAAGACTGTTTTCCCCTGCACTGTGGCAGACAGTGCCTTCTCCCCATCCATAACAACCTCTTCCCAGGTTTTCCAGAATTCTATCAGATGACCCTCATAGAGTGGAGGATCAATGGTTAGGGAGGTGAAGTAGTTAGACAGAGCTAAGAAACTACAAACCTCTGAGAAATAAGGATCTTTCTCAGAGCTTAACAGAGCAACCAGATTATGTTGTATGTGTAGCTGCATGGTAAAGTTAGGATCATTTCTGTGAGCAAGGTTGGCCATTTTGGGGTAGCTTAGAGATGAAGAAAGAAAGAAGAAAGAAATTTCAGAGATAAATTTGGGTTTTTAGGTTTGGAGGAAGAATAGATGATAGAAAGAGGGGGAAACCGTTGGGTTTATATGTGAGAGGGATTTCAGATAAAGTTTAATGAAAGAGGATAAACTTTGAAATGAGAATGTCGGTCCCACCTCTGAAAAAGTAGTTTACTTTTGCTCAAAAAGAAGTTTTCTTGGAAGTCAAAAAGCTTCCGAAGGTTTATTATCTTCGGACGTTTTAATTAAAAAGCTTCTGAAGCTAAAATGACTTCGGAAGAATTTCCTGAGAGTTTTGAGAATTTTGCTTCGGAAGAGAAATTAAAACTTCAATGCTTTGTATATAAGACAACAAAGCTTTTGAGAGTTAATATTGCTTTGGAAGTAAATGGTCCTTGAAAATAAGCAAGTGTCTGAGACAAGTATTTAAGCTTTGGAAGATAAATCTGAAAGCTCTTCCGAAGGTAAATTTCTTAGACAGTTATTTATTTTGAAGGCATGATTTGCTTCCGAAGTTAAAAGCATAACTTCCAAAGTATCAGAAATTTTCAAAAATCTAAGGAAAGTCTTCAAAAAGATATTTTCATCCAAAGAAAACATGAGCTTATGAAAGTGATGAACTAGGCAACTTAGGACACACATATTTTAAGAAATAATAAGAATTAGTTTTAAGAAAAGCTTACTTAAAGTTTATCATCCTAATAGCTAATATTAGATATTTAAATCTCTGTTCATCAAAAGCCTTTATAAACAGATTAGCATATTGTTCATCTGTGTAAACTTTGACTAGTTTAATTAATTCCTTTTCATAGTTACTCTTATTAAATGATACCTGATATTGATGTGCTTTGTCCTTGAGTGTTGCACATGATTCTCTGTGATTGAGATAGCACTATTGTTGTCTATGTGAATAGGAGTCTCCTTGAAGTTTAACCCATAGTCTAGCATCTGATTTTGAATCCAAAGTACTTGAGCACAACAGCTTGCAGCAGCAATGTATTCAGCTTCAACAGTTGATGCAGAGACATAGGATTGTTTCTTGCATTGCCATGAGACAACCCTTCCACCAAGGAATTGACATCCTCCAGATGTAGACTTTGCAGTCATGTTGTAGCCACCATAATCACTATCAGTATAAGCATATAGATGAAGTCAGGATTCTTGGGGTACCATAAACCAAGTGTTGAAGCACCTTTGAGGTATCTTAGAATCCTCTTGATAGTGATGAGGTGAGACATCTTAGGGTTGGCTTGATATCTTGCACAGATGCATGTAGCAAACATGATATTAGGCCTGTTAGCAGTAAGATACATAAGAGACCCAATCATAGCCCTGTATAAGTGCTCATCTACACACTCCCCCTCCAGATCAGGTCCAAGGAGTGGTTTCTGGCTATGGATGTCTTAACAATCTTACAGTCAGTCATGTTGAACCTCTTGAGTATGTCCTGAACATACTTTGACTGACGTATGAAGATGCCATCTTCAACTTGCTTCACTTGAATTCCCAGAAAGAAATTGAGTTCCCCTATGGCACTCATTTCAAATCTGTCTTTCATCAGCTTCTCAAAGTCTTTGCAGAGCTTTGGATTGGTTGAACCAAAGATGATGTCATCAACATACTTGGACTAGCATATGTCATTTCCCTGTCCTTTGATGAAGAGAGTTCCATCTATAGTACCTCTCCTGTATCCATGTTTACAAAGATACTCAGATAGTCTCATACCATTTCCTAGGTGCCTGATGCAGCCCATAGAGAGCTTTGTCAAGCTTGCAGACATAATCAGGATTATCAGGGTCTACAAAACCAGATGGTTGTTTGACATATACCTTAATCAATCACTCCATACAAAAAGGCACACTTCACATCAAGCTGAAAAACCTTGAAGTTCTTGGATGCAGCAAATGCTAGGAATATCCTAACAGCTTCTAATCTTGCCATTGGAGCAAAGACATCAGTGTAGTCAATCCCTTCTTCTTATGCGTATCCTTGAATAACCAGTCTAGCTTTGTTCTTGATGATGATGCCTCTATCATCTTTCTTATTCCTAAACACCCATTTGGTTCCAATGGCAGTCTTCCCAGAAGGAAGAGGACAAAGGTTCCAAACTTTCGGCCTTTTGAATTGAAGCAGCTCTTGTTGCATAGCTTCAACCCAACTTCCATTCTTTAGATCCTCATCAACTTTCTTTGGCTCTATCTAGGATAAGAAACAAGATTTAAGACAAACATTGCTTCATGGGTTTGTCCTCTTGTCCTTACCCTTGTGATAACATCTCCAATGATGTTGTGGTAGGGTGAGACTTGTGGATCCTAAGCTGAATCACAACAAGTTGCTGAGAGAGATCTAAATTAGAGAAATTTAGATCTAGCATAGAGGTTTCTCCCACCACATCAGCACACTTTTCAAGAGAGACTTGATCCAAGCAGTGTGTGACATCATTGATGTTCTCATCTATGGTGTGGTTAGTGGCATCAAGAAATTCTTGGTCACTGTCACCACCACCATTGTTATCTTCCACACAATTGAAGTGTTCTTATCTGGTTGTGGAGCCTCTGAGCTGGAATTTGAAGGCACCCCAGATATATCAGTTGAGTTTGTCATTGTAGCGCTGATAGAAACCTCATTAGCAGAAGTAGTTCCAACTGGAGCTGAAGATGAATGAATTGAAGGTCTTCTTAGCTCAAATCTTGGATCAGGATCACCTGTATTTAAATTTTCTGCAGATCCTGAAACATTCTCACAAGATTTGTTAAAACAGTTGGTAACTAAGTCAAGATCAAATAACCAATCCGGATCAGAACCAGCAACATAGGGTGTGTGTTCATTGAAAGTCACATTGGCTGACTCCTCAACAATTCTAGTTCTGAGATTGTATACTCTATAAGCTTTAGCTTGAGAAGAGTATCCAATAGTGTCCATCATCTGATTTCTCAGCAAACTTGGCAATTTGATCTTTGGTATGCAAGATGGTGCAAGGACATCCAAATGACCTGAGAAAACCAATGAAAGGTTTCCTCTTGTGCCAAAGTTCATAAGGAGTCTTGCCATGAGTCTTAACCACTAAAACTCTGTTCTGCACATAGCAGGTAGTGTTGACTGCCTCGGCCCAGAAGGTGATGGGCAGCTTAGAGTCAGAAAACATGGTTCTTGCAGCTTCAATCAGTGTCTGTTTCTCCTCTCAGCAAAACACCATTCTGCTGAGGAGTCCTGGGAGCACTAAATTGTCTTGTAATACCCTTTTCATCATAGAATGTATCAAGGATTTGGTTCTTAAATTTAGTTCCTTGATCACATCTTATGATCTTGACCTTGTGATTAGATTGATTCTCAATCTTTAAGATGAAATTCTTTAGAATCTCGGGAGTCTCATCCTTAGTTCTAAGGAAGAAAACCCAGGTGAATCTTGTAAGGTCATCTGTGATCACTAAATAGTAAGAGGTCCTTCCTAAACTCATTACACTGGTGGGGCCAAAGAGATCCATATGTAACAAGTGTAGGGGTGTAGTGATGGAGTTTCTTTCCTTAGGCTAGTGAGAAACCTTATGCCGCTTCCTTTTAGGCATGCAACATAGTGGTCATCACTTGTAAACTCTTTATTTGGCATTCCAGTTACCAAATCATGCTTAATTAATTTATTCATGTTCTTAAAGTTTACATGGCACATTTTTTATGCCATAGGAAAGACTCATCACTATTTGCTTTAGACAGAAAGCATGAAACTTCTCCATAGGGAGAGGTTTCTTGCAAGTCCATCTTGTACATGTTTCCGGGCTCTAAGCAGGATATGCTCATGAGGAATGACCACACCAAGCTTAAGAACAATGCACTCATGCTCAGTAAAGAGCATGTTATGACTCTGATCACAAATTTGAGATACACTCAGAAGATTGTATCCAAGCTCCTTGACAAAGTTTACCTTTTCTATGCTAAGCTTACCATTTGTGACCTTGCCCCTTCTAGAAATGTAACCACCTTCATCTCCTACAAAAGCAACTGGTCCTCCATCAATCCTTTCAAAGTTCTGGAGTAGTGATCTATTGCCTCTCATGTGCCAGGAACAACCACTGTCTATGATCCATACATTTTTGTTTGTCTTTAGCTGTCCCTGCACAAAGAAAATGATTAGTTACATTTGGAAACCCAAGCCTTGCTTTTCTTGGGCTTATTTACAAAAGGTAATTCAATAGTAATAGATCCTATGGTTGTACTAAGAGGATCTTGAGCTATTGTTGATGGAGAATCTCAGTCACTTGGTCTTTCTTAGACATCCACACCACCTTGGAGTCTTGGACTTGACCTTTAAAACTTCCGAAGCTTTTGGAACTTCAGAAGTTTTGATGACTGATCCTTCGGAAGATTCTGCAGACACTACAGCAGACTTTAGTGCTTCGGAAGAACTCCTTTCTTCCGAGACCAACTTCTCTTCTGAAGGTAATTTTCCACTTGCCTTCTTCTTAGATTTGGGGCTTTCGAGGGAAACAGATTTTCCTTCTGAAGCTTGAATCTTCTTGAGACCCTTTGAAGTCTTTGTTTTGGTCATATGGACAGTACCTTTAGGATTGTATGGACAATCCTTAGCAATGTGAGTGGTGCTGTCACACATGACACAATTCATCTTCTTCTTCACAAGAGCCTTTTCCTGAGAACAAGACTGTCTTTGGTCACATCCCTTCTCCACCTTCATCTTTGCAGATGATAAGACAGTCCTCTTAGGCTAAGAACTGTACTTGGAGTTTGAATGTCCAGGCTATGCGGCAGTGGTACACAACAGATCAGTCTTCTTGTTACTGAGATGAGTTGAACAAGAACTAGAACTCTTAGCAGAAGAGTTTTAGTTAATGTCTTTAGTCCCTACCACTTTAAACCCTCCAGAGATGAAAACTTGTTTTTGCTTAGAGTCAAAAGTAGCCTTGATCTCTTAAGCCTTCCTTGCCTTTCTTTAGCTCTTTCTGATTAAGTTCTTTCTCATGGACTTGGTCATCACAGTCTTCTTTCTCTCCTCAGAAGGATAGTGACCCTTCTTGGAATCCTCCTCTTCACTCTTCTCAGAGGATTCTTCACCATCTCTTCTTCATCCTCTTCACTCATAGGATCTATGAGAGGAAGCTCATCTTCACAAGTTCCACACCTAGGAGATCTTACAACAAGATGTGTGTGGGGGAGCTATCTCATTGGATCACAGTCCCTGCCTGTTTTGATAGCACACTTTGTTGTGCAGGGATGAGGATATCATGTTCTTGAAGGTCTCTTCTTCAAGAACACTCTTTTCTGCCCTGGCTTTGCTGATCACAAGCTCAGCCTGGCACTCAGTTAACTTGGTTATCAGATATTTGATTTGAGTCCTAAAATCTGTGTTCATGTTTTAGAACTGAAATGGATTTCTCTAGGTCCTCTATCTTCAGTTTATAATCATTTTCAGACTTTCTAAAATCAGATTTTAAAATGTTTAAGGACTCAAGGTCAGATCTCATCTCCAGGTTATAGGATCTGTATCTGTTAACTTTAGAAATGCGTTCAGGAGTACAAAGATGTTCTAATACCCTGGCTTCATCATGATCTGCCATCAATGCTTGGTTAGGAGAATCATCTTCAACCTGAAAGCTCCAGTCAAAGCCTCCTTCTTCAATAGCAACAACAGCATGCTGCTTTGACTTCTCATTCTGGAGAGCTTTGTTAGTGTAGTTTGGTCTGGACTGTGTTTGGCCACCATTTGCTCTAGGTGCCTTACACTCTCTGGCAAAGTGGCCCATCAAGTTACAGTTGTAACACTTGACTTTGCCTTTGTCCAGGCCAAACTTTCCACTGGTTGCATTGCTTGGGAACTTCCTTCCATTCCTCTTGTAGAACTTCTTGGCTCTATGAGTGAGAAGAGCCATCTGCTGGACTATTTCTATGTACTCCAGACATCTGGATGAATACTGTCCAGGTCTTCAAGGGTGAAAAGAGAGTTGCCACAGCTTTCATCAAAAGACACAAAAGCTTGAGAAGAGCTTGTCTCTTGGAATGGGCTTCCCTGAGTGTAGTTCTCTCTTGGTGTCTCTGGGAAGGTAATGAAAGGACCCTTTGGTGAGTTGTCAGGGTAGCATAAGAGATGATGTTTGGGTTCTATGCTATCCCTTTCAACCACATGTAGGGCTGAACCCATTTGATTTTTGGAGTTGCCAGATGAACCTTGCATGTTAATCTCCATCTGGTAGCCACTGAGAATCCCATATAACTCTGTCAGAGTAAGAGATGATGTTTGGGTTCTATGCTATCCCTTTCAACCACATGTAGGGCTGAACCCATTTGATTGTTGGAGTTGCCAGATGAACCTTGCATGTTAATCTCCATCTGGTAGCCACTGAGAATCCCATATAACTCTGTCAGAGTAACAGTTTTGAGATTTTTAGTTCTCTTGATCACCACACAGTAGTGTGTCTATTGCCTAGGAAGTAAGGACATGAACTTCCTTACAATGTCTCTATTCTCAAGAGAAACTCCTCCATCCACTAGGGTATCCACAATCTCAACATACCTGAAATACTACTGAGTCATGGTTTCACATGTTTTGAAGGTGAAGTTTTCAAACTACTACTTCAGGAGATCCTTCTTTTTCTCCTTGGCTTCAGAGGAACCCTCATACATCAGTTTCAGTGCATCCCACAACTGCTTGGCTGTTTTGCACTTCTTGAAACCTCTGTACACAGAGTTTGGAAGGGCAGTTTGAAGAGATGTCATGGCTTTTCTGTCAATCTCTACTCTCTTCCTATCTTCATTAGAGTAGTTAGCCACATCTATTGGGATCATACCAGCACCAGTAGCAGAAGGGGTCCTGGGTATGAAAGGTCCATTCCTAATAGACTCCTACATTCTTGAATCAAGAGACCTGATGAAACTTTCCATTCTCAAACACCAGGTATCAAACTCATCAAGAGTGATCAGTGGGGACTTGTTCATGGTTCCAGTTTCCATATCAGTCTTGGAAATGGTTGCCATCTGAAAAGTTTAGTATTTGTGTGTGTGAGAGATCTTTAAGATGGTGAGATCTTATATCAGGAGCCTGAAAGCTCTGATACCAAATGTAGGACCGTTGAAGGGGTCAATTACACATAACAAGACAAAGTGGAGATTAACTAAAACTTAATCAAACAGTAAACTGGATTAACCAAGGGAAGACACTAAGAACACAAGTAATATAAGAGACAGAACACAAAGAACACAAGTATATGGTTTTCAAGAATGCGTATTTTGCTTTCTCTATGTTCTATTACAAGTGTTACAAAGCATATTAGAAAGATACAAGAACATGAGATACTTATACTACATCCTACAGCCGGCTATACTTTGAAAGCCAGCTGGATACAATTGACTAGACACAAAACAAAATCAATTGTAGAGTCAAAAGGCAGATTGCCTTTTGACTTGTGACTATGACATGCCATAGCTCACATCCTTATCTATTACAAAAGGATAAAGTACATAAAGTAGAAAGTTACAGACTCAAGACCTCAATGTACAATTACCAAAAGCATGGACCTTTTCACCACTCATGTAAGTTAGTGACCTTACGGAGGTGGAGCGGAAAGGTGTCCAACTTTATGGAAAAGTACATCAGATAAAGCATGTATTAAAAGTCTTTGGAAGAAATATGTCTTCATGAGTTGAAGCTTTGGAAGACTTTGTCTTGAGGCTTCGGAAGACTTCATATTTGGCTTCGGAAGATATTGGTCTTGGCTTCGGAAGATTTTACACTTAGATTATTTTATGTTGCATGTGTAAAACTTCCTAAGCATTCTTCTTTAATGCATTTGTGCAGCATGCAGGATAGACATTGGATGTTTAGGTTGCATCAGCCTCTTCATTAATCTCTACAAGTATTTATATAACACATTTCCTTATAGAAAAAAAATAGATCTTCCTGTTAAAACCTCATAAAACCTCAGTCATTTAAAAACATATATTTAGTATGAATAATAACCCCAAAAATGGAAAAACTTACAAATAAGGGGATCTAAAACTCACTTGGATACTTTGAGTAACCTCTAAACTAAGCTTTCTAGGCTAGGGTCACACTACACAGCTTGCTGATAAGTTAACACTTAATAGGGTTAATTTCTGTCTAAATTCGCTACTAATTTCACTGCCAGGAAAGTAGTTTCGCCGGCAGTTTCCCTGACAGTCTCATTGACAGTTTTACTACCAGTTTCGCATGGCAGTTTCGTCCAACTTTCGTTGGAATTCCTTGGCTGTGAAATTATCTACAAAACAATAGTTTCACAAAAAACCCACAGTTTTGCAGCTTAAATATGCAAATTCGCTGGATGCCAAGACAGTTTCGCAGATCGCATAAAAATTACGAACGAACATGTTTTTAACTCAAAATCGCAAATTTTTACGTCCAGTCTCTTAGTTTATCACCCATGAGGATGTATCTAAGCTTTCTACATGTTTTCATACATAAACATTTGACCTTTATACGATTCTTTGCAACTTTCCAAAACCCAAAAACCTAGATATTCAATCTGTTAACCTTTGAAGCTCCAAATCTTGAGTTTTCTTCATTTTCTCTCTCTACGAATTTGGGAGGATAGGTTCAAATGAGGGAGAAGGTGGCTGGTTAGTTGGGTAAAAGGGCTGATTATGGGCCCTTAATCACTTAGCTCTTCTTGCCCATAAGCCTAATTTAGCCCATAACCCATTTCCTTCCTACAGGACCGGTGAAGGGATGCACTTACAACACACAACACAGTGAGGAGAGTTGCTAAGAACACTTAACAAATCAAATAGGGAACTGGTTAGCCTTTGTAATAATACTAAGAATACAAGTAAATATGAGACAGAACAAGATAGCAAAACACACAATGAGTTGGTTTTTAAGATTGCAGTATATTGCTTTCTCAAGTTCTATTAAACATGTTACAAAGCATATTACGAAAGTTACAAGTACTTGAGATGCATATACTACATCCTACAGCCGGCCATACTATGAAGGCCAGTTGGATACAATTGACCAGACAACAAAAAAAATCAATTGTAGAGTCAAAAGGTAGATTGCCTTTTGACTAGTGACTATGACATGCCATAGCTCACATCCTAATATATTACAAAAAGAATAAAGTACATGAAGTAGAAAGTTATAGACTCAAGACCTCAATGTACAGTTACCAAAAGCATGGACCTTTTCACCAACTTATGAAAGTTGGTGACTTTACAGAGTTACAACGGAAAGGGGTCTAGCTTTATGTAAAAGTACATCAGATGAAGCATGTGGTCTAAAAGTCTTCGGAAGAAATCTATCTTCTAGTGTTGGCTTTGGAAGACTTTTTCTTTGAAGCTTTGGAATATTTTATCTTTGGCTTCAGAAGATATTGGTCTTGGCTTCAGAAGATTTCACACTTAGAATGTTTTCTATTTTTGGTGTGAAACTTCCAAAGCATTCTACTTCAGTACACTTGTGTATGCATGCAGGAGAGACTTTGGGTGTTTGGGTTGCATCAACCTCATGTTAAACCTTACAAACTCCCCACGGCTGATGCTACCAAAACACTTGAAGACTTCAGATATTAACAGTCCTTATCAGGATAATGGCCATCCCTTTCCTCATGAGATGGTCAGGATCACTCAGACTCTCAAAGTATCTTCTCATGTCAAAGAGATCATGCAAAGGCAGAGTAAACATATCCTGCCATGTGTAAACATTTTCAATGCCCTGATCTCTGAAGACATGCCATCATTCTGGATTTATAGATTATGTCCAGGACAAGATGGGTCTTCCTGATGCTAGAGGAGCTACTTGAATGGGAGATGATGGAGCATCCTCTAGTTGCACATCCTCAGGATGTTCTGACTCATCCTGAGGTTTGGAGAAGGATGCTTCTTTCTTCTTCTTCTTTGGCTTTGGTCTTGAAGCCATCCTTTTTCTCCTCTTAGATCCTTTTAAATGAGAAGACTGACCTGTAGCACCTGATGGATCTTCTTTGTCTTTCTCAGTTGGGTCTTCCTCCCTCACAGGTTCAGAAGGAGAGGGAGTTTGACCCTGCTGTGGAACAGAAGATGAAGCTTGCTGAGTTTCAGCAGGAGGTTCAGGTTGTGTTGTCTTAGGTTGTTCACCCTAACCTCCACTTCAGGTGGAGCTTGACTTGGAGGGGAGTGTAAGTCCATTAGCTCTCCATTCTTGATCTTCTGCTTGGTTACCCTGATATGCTTATCCATAATGGATAGAGACACAGGGCCAAGTCTCCTTTTGGAGAATCCATATAGGTCATCCTCTGCCTATCAACAGACTTCTTCATACTTTTCTGGATGATGGCTCTTGACTTTGCAGCCTCTTCCTTTAGCTTCCTTTTGTGATCTTTATTTCTTTGACTATCTCAAGTTCAAGTTGTTTGAGGTACCCAAAACTCAATATAGTCAAAGGGTAAGGGAAGAAGTGCAGCAGCCTAATAGAGGCCTATGGCATTTAGGTAGTTGATCATGTTGATCCTATCTTTTTATTTGTCCACTTGAGGTTCTTGTAGCACCACATCCTCTTGCTCAGGACTTTCTTGAACCGGGGAGAGAGAAGGCACATGCTTGCATAGTCTTTTCTTTCTTCTTTCTTCTTTGATTAGAAGAATTAGCTTTGCATCCTCTTCCTCCTTTCTTTCCTTTGACAATTCCTTTTTAGCCAATTCATTTAACTCATCTAAGGGGAGGAAGATGATGTTATCTATGCCATAGTTCCTGGTCTGCAAGTTGTTGATCCTGACTACCCTCAATTCATCATTCTAAGTGTTTGGCCTGGGGCAGCCCTTATGGCAGATTCATGAGCCTTGCAGACCTTGTAGTGGAACCTTCTCCCCTTACCTGTGACAACCCGAGTTTTTCAGGTTACCCTCGTTTCCATTATCTAACCTCTCATCGCAATTCTATAATTCTTTAATTTAAGGAAAAATGGAACTATTGTTATTAGTTAATTCAATTTAACAAAATCAACTAAATTAAATCAAACAAATAAATGGAAGGGGCAATAGTGTAAAATTGTAAGAAAGCTCATCCATTAAATAACCACCAAGCACCCCACTTCGAAACCCTAAACACCATCTAAATAATTCACTTCCATCATGAAATGGTGCAACTATTCTCATCGCATAGCCCCGACAGCCTCCAGATCATCGCATCACGTACATGGTGATTTCCTTGTTACTCGTTGTGCCCTCTTGTCGACCATGCACCTTTGACGACCCTTCCTCTTGCAACTGGTCAACCGTAACAGCCCTGCGTTTCATTCGGTACATTTCTTTCGTTTTCTTGATTTTGTTCAATCTCATACGGTTTCGGTTCTTGTGGATGCGGTTTCGGTGCATGTCCAGGTTTTCGGATTCAATGATTGTTGTAACCGGGTTGCGTTTTGGGTACGGGAATGTCGTGTTCGTTTCTCTCTGCGTGTGCGGATGGTTGTGTGTGTTTTCAGCCGTGTTGTATGTGTGTGTTCTCTTTGTATATATATTCTGTAATGTTTGTATGTGTGTGTTTTATTTGAATGTAAGTGCTACGATGGATATATGAATGTATGTATTCTTTGCATGAATGTGTATGTGACACCATAAGTGGTTCCATGAATTAATTAAATATGTGTGTATCGATGCATGTTTTTGGGAGTGGAATTGCAGTGGATTTAATTAAAGATGGCTTTATCTTGCAATCTCTATATGAGTACATAGGTGTATTATATATATCGTATAATATATATATGAGATGTTATTGGTTATGTGTAATATGCTATGTGTTCATGTATATATTTTATCTATGATATATAGTAGGCATGGCTGCAGTGCATATGTGATCATGGTTGTGTTGTTTGGTTGTACATCATGTGTATTTTGCAACCTACGGTTTTATATTATAAATATTGTAATGTGTAATACATAGTATGTGTGTATAATATATATATGTAGGTGTGAGTATTGATGATACATGTAAATGTAAATATATATGTATATGGTGAGTGTATAGATTTCTATCTAGAGAATTTATAATAAATGTATGACGTATGAATTTTTATTATTAAAAAAAAACTCTTATAGTTAAAGATATATAAACAATACTTTTATGTATGTTCCGGTGTGTGTGCGTGAATAATTGAGTTTCATGTTGTGTGAGCTTGTGTATGGTTATACTTGTTTGGGAAAGGGGAAATATCGATAACCGACACCATAACCGAGACATGAAACGCGAAACCGTATGATTCCATTATTAAGTATTTAATATTGATTGCATATATTAAATAAAATCCAGGTTGATCGGAGACCCTAACGTTTGTGCTTTCGTTTATTAGTTGTTGTGCATCTAAGGTGAGTTTACAGCCCCACTTTTACATTATACACTCTTTTGGGGGAGAGAAACATGTTTTCATAAACGATACAATACAGTAGATTTCGTAATATTGCATATACCTGATACTATGGTGTTATACTACGCCTCTTCGAACCGTTAATATGTTACTAGCGAGGTGATTGTTAGTAGATCTACTGGGTTTGACAAACCCCGCCCGGGCTAGTCGCGCTAGCTTGACTGGTGGTCAAACGGGTGAATGGTTAGCCTGTTTTACAGTGTTGTGGTTTGGTATCCACAGCCGGGGCATTCATTATACTATTACTGTCAGCTCGGTCGCGAAATTCATACACATAGTGACTTGTTGTAGGCTAGCTACCTACTTATATGCTTTGATTATTTAATCTGGATTTCATTACTATTACTTACTGTTTTCTGATAAACCTGTGAACTCACCAACCTTGTGTTGACACTTTAGCATGTTTCTTTCAGGTTCTTAAGCTGCGCACGAATAGGAGCATCTCGCATTGCATTCATCATCGTAGAGTCAAATGAACAGTCTACATTTTTCTATAAATTATATTTATTTGGTTTGCGCGTGTTTGCGCCGTTTAAATTATGGTTTATATGCTTCCGCACTTTTTTTCATGTTTCGTATTTAATTCTGATTTTAAGAAACTTTATTTAACTTAGAAATTATATCTTGTAATTGTTGCGTCGTTTGGTGTAACAAATGGCTAAGATCCTGGTATGTCACGCGCCTAACGGTATTACCCCGTTTGTGGAAATTGAGGGTGTGACATTACCCTCCTTTTCCTCTCTCTCTCTCCTCTTCCTCAATCTCCTTAGAAGTTATTTTTATTTTCCCTTTGTCACTCACAAACCTTTGTGACTCATGGTGGGGAGAGCTTTGGCCTTCATTGCTTGGTGTAGCTTCCAAGCTCCGGCTAGAAAGAGGTTGAGATGCACCTTCACCAGCAGGTGTCTCGTAAAGGGAATGAATCTCTGCACTAGTTGATGATGGTGAGACAGGGCTCTCAGGTTCTACCACTAGGCCTTCGGTCAAGGTTTCCCCTATGAAGCTAATCTTAGGGTCTGCCTCAACATCCAGTTGACCAATAACATTGGTTGATTGCCTTAGTCTCCTTCTAAAGCTGAACTTTGCAGCGATTCTTTCTTGAATCCTTTGAGCAAGCCTGTCAGCTTGTCTGAATTGTCTTTGCTTGACAAGTGGCATGCTGACAAGATCCAGACTTTCATAGAAGTTGAAGGTCTGAATATTGAAGACCTCTTGCTGCCCTTGAACTCTTTGAATGATGAGGGCTCTCCTGTTTTCATCATACATCCACCCAATAATATGATTTGAAGTTGGTGGAGATGACATTGCCCTTAATATTCCTTCCTCAAACAGACTTTGAATGTAGGAGTCTATGGAGTTCACATCAATGTCAACTTGAGGAAGTTTCTGAGTATGCACAATTGCAAGTGAGGATGGTGAGTCCTCAATGTCCATACTCTCTGAAGAGCTCCCAGGTTCTATAATTGTAATGACTTTCTCCCCCTTTTTGGTAGCATCACCCTCTTGCATAGGTGAGCTAGGAGTTAGGTCAATCACACTCACAGGTTCTTGTGTTCTTGGTTGAGCTCTTCTTAAAGGTCTCCCAGCTAGTTGTTCCCTGAGATAAGAAATCTCAAGTTGCTAATCATTAACCCTGGTTTGCAAGGTAGTCACCTGAGATTCAAGGTGACTGACCTTGGAGACAATATAGGTGCATGTTTGTGACATTTTTGCACCTTTAGTCTCAGATTCCCCTCATATTCATTAGAAGAATAATTAGGGGATGAGATGATTGGACCAAAATCCTCTCTCTCACCACCAGCTTCAGGTTCTTGGCTGCTGGATTTTCGCTGCTCTCTAGCAGCCTCAGTGGATGTGTCAATGGGCTGAGTTGCCATGATTGAGGTCTTAATGATGAATCAGTTACAAAAGTGAGAGCCTTTTCCATATGGATATCCTGAATAGGTTTAGAAGTATCCACTTCAGTAATGGGTGACTGATGTGGGCTAGATAGAGGAGACTCAAGAGCACTCATCTCTCTTTGAGAAGTGGAAAGAAGAGAGAGTCATGGTAATCACTGAAACCTATGTCTTCATCAGTATAGAAGTCAAGGATAGGAATGGGTTGGTTTAAATCTAAAGGTTGGGGATGGTAGCTGACCCCTAAAGGTTGTTCACTTGAGTGTTAAGACTCAGAGTGAAGGCTTTAAGCAGTTGAGCTAGTGAGCTCATTAGACTGAGCATGAGGAACTTTAGCAGTGATCTTTGAAGTAATAGGAGTGGTTTGCTCCTCAGGAGAAGTGGGAGCTCTAGTATCCACTTCCTCTTGTATAGGTGAGTATATAGGGGTCTGCATACACTCAATAGTTTGCGTAGAGGTTCGTTTGGATTTTCTTTGGTAGGTGAGGATGATTTGTGGCTGTTGTGGTGTTTGAGATGTAGAAGGTGTGGGTTCAACACTAGCTGTTGCTGCTAGGTTGTCACCTTGAGCAATGAGCTCTAACATTTTTCGGACAAGGGCTGTTTCTACCCCTAAGAAACCAACAGTTGGCTTCCTCAAAATTTTAAAGATGCTGGGCTTCATCTGTCCCAATTTAAGAATATTACCAGTTCCCCTTAACTATGAGTCCAGTTCACGTTAAGAATCTATTGAACATATCTAGGGAACATGTAGTATTCTAAGGAGTCCAAGATTGCGAGTAAATTAGTATAAACAAATTGAGAGTACCTGAACTTGACCCCTTGAACCATTCCATGCACTATGAAGAAGAGATCCTCAGGAATCTGGTCCCATCCTCAGGAATATGAAGTAGGTATTTCCACTTGGATGAGACCTTCCTTTTCCTGAAGGTCTTTACAAAGAAGTCTCCCTCATAACCCATTACTCAAAGCAGTGGTTAAC